>ML784924.1:130218-143445 GCA_009831015.1 Picea engelmannii
CTTTTGTAGATGAGCTAATGGATAAAATTGCTTCTTGATTGCAGTAATAAATTTAGTCCATGATAAAGTAATCTTACCATGTTTCTTTATTTCATCCTTGGTCTTGGCTTCCCACCATACCAATGCTGCTCCATCCATTCTTACCGAGGCTAGTTGTATCTTGGTGTTGTCATCATGAAGGTTTTGAATCCTTAAATAAACTTCCAATTGTCTGATCCAATTATCAAGTTTTTCTGCATTGACTTCACCATTAAATATAGGCAACTCAAATTTGACATCAAGCTTTAAAAAAGGACTTTTACCAGTGGTTTTCGACTTGAGACTGATTTACCGAAGTAGAGGAAGACGATGTAGAGGAAGAAGAAGAATATATAGATGGTGGATCACCATTTCCTCCATGTCCTTTCTTTGACTGTTCATTACTCTTCTTTCCTCTTGTGGAACCCTCTCCTTCTTTCTAGTTTTTAGACCCATCTCCAGCAATCCTATCATTTCTTTCTTGGTAGAGGATCCTTACCATTTCAGTAATATCTAATAAAGCTTTCTGAAATATTCGTTCTTCCTCCTTGGGATCCATCTCTTCAGAAGTTTCTCCTTTTCTTGAAGACATGCTTGAAGATGCTTCTAAGACTCTTGGAGGTGGATTTCTGACCCTTCTTGGCTATGGATTAGTTTGTGCACTAACCAAGTTTCCTTCACCTCTCTGGAGTTTTAGCCTAGTAAGCATGAAAACTTGCAAACAAGTAAATTAATCTTTGCACAAAACCAATGCTGAGTAAAAAGACTCTAGCTTCAAAAGCTCTAATCCTGAGCTCTGATACCATCTAATCTGAAAATGAAAATACTTGTATTGATGTTCAAAGTATTCATTTCCATACAAAATAAATGTGCAAAGTGTTCTTTTATCGTGGTTTATAAACTTTTGTGTGAGGGAGTATTGTTTTGATTTATTGTTTAAATATCTTAAATCTGTCTAACATAGCAAAATAAAATTCACCTTAAACACACAGCACATGATGAGGCAGTTCACCCCTCCTGGGCTACATATGTCGGTTCCAAGGCTCCCAATGGGCATGTCCTTGATCTATTCATGCTCAAAATGGTGTTACAATGAGAAAAAGGCCAAAAAACAGGCCAAACCAGCTGTGAAAACGAATTCAGAATACAGATAGAAGCTTAAAATGACTATGTTATCACCTAAAACAGTGAAGGTTGATCCAAAGCTCCTTTTCCCTCAAGGCCCTGATGGCTCCTCAAGCTATTCTAACTTGAATATGGCTAAACGACACCTCTGTTGGCTCTGCAACCTATTCCATTCGCTCCAGAAGGCTGAGAATACCCAAAATCCACCAAAAATTCATGCCAAATGGTTTCCTGTAGCAAAAGTTATGCCCAAAACCAATTATGTCCTCTTTTCCCCAAAAAACTCCACCAAAAATAGAGTAGCGGGAGTTAACTTTGCTAAAAATGGCAAATGCGCCAAACAAGGCGGACTCCGCCCAAAATTTGTCGAACCGTTAGCATGCAAGTTTAATGTTAGTGCTTTGTGGTCACATCGACTCCACATAAACCGTCGCATTTTATGGTTGGATAACCACATTGCAAACCCATGACAGCTACCCCCGCGTGCATATGTGAACGATGCTAACCACAACCGTTTGTAACCCGTGGCATATACAGTTACCCCCGCATGCAATGTGAACGGTGCCAACCGCAACCATCGGGTCTATGGGCCTTGGTTTTGGCTCACGGTCATGTGTAAAAGGGGGTTGGTCCTTAGGGGTTGGTCCCCTTTTTTACCGCCCATCCAAACTTGTTTCAAGTTTTTAAAACAAATGTGTCGTTTCCACTGTAAGCACCACCACTAGCTCGGGCGGTTAGGTCTCAGGGCTGTCCTCCCAACGACCCACGGTCAAATCCTGCCAACTCCAAATTTTGTTGCGCACTCCAATATTTGTTTTAAAATTTGATGCCATGTGGAAGCCTCCAGGCCCACCACATTTAAAAAAAAAAAACATATGTATTTATATTTTTTTTTGTTTTATTATTTCATTATATATATATATTTTTAATGAAATAAGGGATATTCAAACTTGAATATCTTTCACATGCAGAGTCGGTTTTGCGTGACGTTTGTGGCAACAAGATCGTATCAACTAGACCTATCCAGACGTTCTGACTTCAACCACTTCTGAGCAATTTTAATTTTGAGCATTTTCTTCACTTAGGACATGATCTCCTGATCACGGGGCCCCCAAACCTTTTGGATTTTCATCTTCCAGGGTTAGGGTTTTAGATTTTCCTTACGTTAAAAAGGCCTTTAGAGCCTCATTGTAACAAACATCTTCTTGCGAATGCGAGTAGCTGTCACATCTCTTCTCATAGATAAGTTGTCACCATTCTAGCGAGTCTTTCACTCTGTATTTTTACAGTCTTTTTACATTTCGCTCATTAATAGAAATTGTGTATTATTGTATCTCTGTGTTTATGGTTGCATCTCTGATATATTTATGTTATATTATTGGATATATGAGATATCTCTGTACATTTCTTTATTATATCTCCACTCTTATTTTGTGCCGAAAATAATCTGGATCAGTGGTATTAGAGCAGGCTACTCTTGATCATTTTTCAGTGCATGTCCCCGACGAGGTCTGAGTATAGCAAGTTGGGTCTCTTGCTTATCTCTCTTGAGGAAAATCACTCTTTCATGCCCAAGAAACCCTCCATGGCGGGAGAAAAGAAAAACGACGGAGCAAAAGATTCTATAAATATGTTGCTTGAACAAGCTCTCACGCGACAGAGGGATGAAATGGTGGAGAATTTTTCCCACGTCCTTCAGAGCCTCTCGATAACAATAGGCACAAATTCATCAAGCGGCCACTTTGGAAGCACCTCTCCTTTCAAGGTACAAGTCAATTTTTATATTCTCGTATTTGAAGGTCAGATAGATGCTTATGCCCTAAAAAAATGGTTAAATCTGCTAGAAGGTTATTTCTCTATTCATATTTTTTTCAACAAGGAAAAGATCACCTTCGCACTCCTTAAGGCTCTCCCCCATGTCAAACACTAGTGGAAAATTTATTGGGACAAAATTTCAACAGAGTAGTCTGGAATATATGGGGTCGATCCCACTTGGGATTTTTTTGTGGATGCAATCAAGGAACAATATTACCTTGTTGGTAACTATGACGACTAATACGTGATATGGACCACACTACGGCAAGAGAGGAGCCAAACAGTTCTGGAGTTCACAAATACTTTCCATACCTTGTGCACCAAGCTAGGTATCAAAGAATCCAAGCGACATTTGGTTCTGAAATACCGTGGGGATCTACAAAGATACATACAAACTAAAATGGATTTTTTGGACATCTCATCACTCGGTGTTGTTTATCAATATGTTATTAAAATCGAACAGAAATTTAAGCACTAGAACAAGCAGTAGTTCGGGTCTGCAAATCCGCAACAACCAAAGTATGGTAAATATGGCCATAACAACCAGCCTTCAGAAAACCAGTCCAAGCCACAGGAAAAGAAGGGTAACGTAAATATGAACAAGGACACTGGAAAATAGTGTGATTTCCACAAAATCCCCTGGCACAACACCGATGAATGTCACTCAAAGCAGTGATTGGTGGCCAATATCAAAGACAAGGAGTCGAACCTTGATTCAGAATCTGATTCAAAAAATTCTAGTAGAAGACAGATCATCGACGCAGACCCCACTGCTATTGTCGTGATCGCATCAATTCAACCAGAAGAACCAACAGATCCTGAAGAGGGGGAGTGCCTTTTTCATTCACAGATGTGGGTTAAGGGGACCCCATTGCATTTTATTATTGATAGCAGAAGCCAAAAGAACCTCATCTTAGCTGAGATCGTCAAACAATTTGGATTGTTGACAACACCACACTCCCATCCATACAACATCGGGTGGCTTCGCCAGGGACGAGATCTTTATGTTAGCCATCAGTGTCGATTATCATTTGGCATATAGCCCTTCAAGGATGAGGTATTATGTGATGTTTCCCCACTTCATGCCTATGATGTTCTCTTGAGCCAGCCATATATGTTGAAGCGCCATGCTATCTATAAGTCTCGACTCTGTAGTGACATTGTTACTTTGGGGTTCATCTCTATAGGATACCAGAGGTGGTTCTGACTATTGCACCTAAACAGTGTCGCAACATAGTATCTCATACTACAAAATTTAGCTTCTTCACAGTTTGTTTAAAAGGTGAACAGAAGAACACCGCAACCATTGCAGCCTCAGTCTAAGCACATTTTGTCCAGCAGAAGAAGGTCAACAAGTTTGAAGTAAAGCGCAAGGATTCCTTCTCCACACAGTCATCTCATGTAGCCAGACTGGTTAAAAGGGTCCAAATATTCCAGCCACAGATTTGTGACATCCTTCAACAAGCTAAGAAGTGCAACTTTTTCAGCAAGGCAAGCAACTCACCAAGATTCAGATTCAGGAAACGCTTCCCCCTCTCCCCCGAGAACTAAACGCAGTGGATACCATTGCTTCCTAAGGAGGGAGGATTGATCTAGGAGGATATCGGTGGCCACCCACCTATTCCAGTGGCTCAAAAAATAGTTTTCCACCTTGGCAGTTTTTCGGGTTCCAAACTTTCGAGATCGTTTTGAGGTCCTAAACGACGTTTTTTGGGGATTCGGGGGGGAACTGACTATAATTGGCACTAGCTTGGGCCATTTGAAAATCATTCTTCTCAATTAGACCTTTCCAACGGTGTATTGATCACCCTAAACGGAGATCGTATGCAAAAGTTACACCCCCGGGAAGTTTACGTATCAACTACTCCCATCGGGGCCCGCAAATATTTTGGCTTTTCATCTTCCAGGGTGAGGGTTTTATATTTTCCTTATGTTAAAAATGCCTTTAGAGCCTCATTGTAACAATCATCTTATTGTGAATGTGAGTAGGTGTCACATCTCTTCTCAGAGATAAGATACCACCATTCTAGCGAATCTTTCACTCTGTATTTTTACAGTTTTTGTACTTTTCGCTCATTAATGGAAATTGTGTATTACTATATCTTTGTGTTTATGGTTGCATCTCTGATATATTTATGTTATATTATTGGATATCTAAGATATCTCTATACATTTATTTATTATATCTCCGCTCTCATTTCATGCCGAAAATCATCTGGATTAGTGATATTAGAGCAGCCTACTCTTGATCGTTTTTTAGTGCATGTCCCCAACGACGTCTGAGTATAGAAAGTTGGGTCTTGATATTGTCTCTCTTGAGGACAATCTCTCTCGCACACCCAAGAAACCTTCCATGGCGGGAGAAAATAAAAACAATGGAGCAAAAGATTCTATAAATATGTTGCTTGAGCAAGCTCTAATGCGACAAGGGGACAAAATGATGGAGAATTTTTCCCACATCCTTCAACACCTGTCGATAACAACAGACACAAGTTCATAAAGCGACTGCTTTGGAAGCACCTCTCCTTTCAAGGTACAACTCAATTTTGATATTCTCGTATTTGAAGGTGAGATAGATGTGAATACCCTAGAAAAAAGGTTAAATCTGCTAGAAGGTTATTTCTTTGTCCATAATTTTTCCGATAGGGAAAAGATCACCTTCGCACTCCTTAAGGATCTCCCTCATGTCAAACATTAGTTGGAAACTTACTTGGAGCAAAGTTCAACAGAGGAGTCTGGAATATATGTGGTTGAATCCACTTGGTATTTTTTTGTGGATGCGATCAAGAACAATATTACCCTATTGGTAACTATGACGACAAGTACATGAGATGGACCATACTGCGGCAAGAGCGAGGTCAAAAAGTTCCAGAGTTCAAAAATACTTTCCATACCTTGTGCACCAAGCTGGGTATCAATGAATCCGAGTGACAATTGGTTTTGAAATACCGTGGGGATCTACACAGATACATCCATACTGAAATGGATTTTCTAGACATCTCATCACTGGGTGTTTCTTATTGATATGTTGTTAAAATTGAGCAGAAATTTAAGCACTAGAACAAGCGGGAGTTTGGGTCTGCAAATCTGCAATAGCCAAAGTATGGTAAAGACGACCCTAATAACCAGCCTTCATAAAACCAGTCCAAGCCACAAGAAAAGAAGGGTAACAAAAAGACAAAGAAGGACACTAAAAATGGTGTGATTTCCACAAAAGCCCCCGGCACAACACCGACGAATGTCGCTCAAAAAATTCATTGGTGTCTGAGATCAAAGACAAGGATTCGAACCCTGATTCAGAATCTGATTCATAAAATATTGGTGGAAGACAGATCTGATTTAGAAAATACTGGTAGGAGTGCCTTTTTCATTCATAGATGTGGGTGAAAAAGACCCTGCTACATTTTATTATTGATAGTAGAAGCCAAAAGAACCTCATCTCAGCAAAGGTCGTCAAACAGTTGGGATTGTTGACGACACCACAACCGTAGCCATACAACATCAGGTGGTTTCGCCAGGGACGAGATATATGTGTCATCCAACAGTGTCGATTGTCATACAACAGCAAACCCTTCAAGGATGAGGTATTATGTGATGTTTCCCCGTGGGATGTTTGTGATGTTCTCTTGGGCCAGCCATATATGTGGAAGTGCCATGTTATCTATGAGTCTCGACCCCGTAGTGTCATTGTTACTCTGGGGGGTCATCTCTACAGGATACCAGAGGTAGTTTCAACTATTGTCCCACCTAAGCAGTGACTCAAGGTAGTATCTCGTACTATGAAATTTGGCTTCTTCAGAGTATGTTCAAAAGGTGAACAGAAGAACATCGCAAGCATTGCAGCCTCAATCCAAGCACCTTCTGTCCAACAGAAATAGATCGACAATATTGAAGCAAAGCGCGAGGATTCCCTCTACACACAGTCATATCATGTAACCAAACTGGTTTAAAAGGGTCCAAACCTTCCATCCACGGGTTCTTGACAACCTTCAACAAGCTAAGCAATGCAACTTCTCGAGCAAGGCAAGCAGCTCACCAAGATTTAGATTCAGAAAATGCTTCCCCCTCTCCCCTGGGAACTCAACGCAATGGAGATCATTGCTTTCTAAGGAGGGAGAATTGATCTGGGTGGATAACGGTGGCCACCCACCTATTCCACTGGCTCAAAAAAAAAATTTCCACCTTGGCAGTTTTTCGGGTTCCAAACTTTCGGGGTCGTTTTGAGGCCCCAAACAACGTTTTTTGGGTATTTGGGACCCAAGAGACTAGTAAAGGCACTCGCTTGGGTCAATCGAAAATCGTTCTTATTGGTTAGACCTTTTCAATGATGTATCGAGCGCCCCAAACAGATATCATATGAAAAATTTATGCCCCCAGGAAGTTTGCGTATCAACTACCCCCATCGAGGCCCGCAAACCTTTTGGCTTTTCATCTTCCAGGGTTAGGGTTTTAGATTTTCCTTATGTTAAAAAGGCCTTTAGAGCCCCATTGTAACAATTATCTTCTTGTGAATGCAAGTATTTGTAACATCTCTTCTCAGAGACAAGTTCCCACCATTCTAGCAAGTCTTTCACTCTTTATTTTTACAGTCTTTGTACATTTCGCTCATTAATAGAAATTGTGTATTACTGTATCTCTGTGTTTATGGTTACATCTCTGATATATTTCTGTTATATTATTGGATATCCGATATGTCTCTGTACATTTCTTTATTATATCTCCGCTCTCATTTCATGCCGAAAATAATCTGAATCAAGGTCTTCCTAAAGTTTCTTGTAGTGGAGTTTTTCAAGGTTGTGTTCTTGGCAAACATTTTTAGGATCCTTTTCCTAAAGGTAAGGCATTGCGTGTTGCCAAACCTCTTGAGTTGGTACATATTGTTCTCGTGTCATTTTTTACTCCTTCATTTTTAAGGGCTAAGTATGCACTCACCTTTACAATGAATTATCAATTAATTATCATGTCACTCTTGGGTGTACTTTCTTAAGTACAAGAGTGAGGTATTTGTTGTTTTTAAGAATTTCAAGGATTTTGTTCAGAAGCGATCATGTCTTTCTATCAAGAAAATATGCATAGATAATTGAGAGGAGAATTCCAATCAAGCATTCAAATATTTTTGTAGAGAACATGACATTAAACATTAGTTCTTTGTTCCCTACATCCCTTAGAAAAATGTCATTGTTGAAAGAAAGAATCAGGCACTAAAAGGTATGGATAATTGCATTATTCAATCCATGAACATGGTACCTTCTTTCTAGGATGAAGCAATGAATTGTGCAAACTACATCCAAACTCAATTGGTTATGGATATGAATGTGAGTTATCTAAAATAAGGCCATGATCGATGGTTTCTCATGTCAAGGGCATGCCCATGTATCTCGATCTGCAATCGATCCACTTTAGTGAGAGTACTTTCAAGTATGAAACTGGTTGCACAATATGAAACTTATGTTGGTTGCTAAAAAAAACCACACTTTGTCAATCTTGAAGTTGAATCACACACTCTGTAATCTCATATTTGATATCTAGAATGGCACAAATGCCAACCAAAAACTAGCAAGATAGATTGGATCCTAACAATCTTTCTCATAAAAAGAGAAGTGGTTTGCAAATTTTTGTTCTAATACCATAAAGATGTTGAGAAAAAAACATCCAAGGAGAATAAACCTATGTAAAACCAAAGAAACCTTTTGTAAGAGAGAAAAAGTTACATCTATAAGATCTATTGTATATAAATACAAGAGGACACCCTGTATTTATAACAAACCAATAGAAGCCCAACATTTACTAAGGACAACTGGTTGGTATACCAACCATATGCCAACTGGGAAAATAATTACTTGCCTATATAAGCTTTCAATTGTGGATAGTTGGCTTACAACTGTCTACCAATGTCAATGTCTACTTCATCTACTTCACTTCTACATTCATTATAATTGTTTTTGGAATATTGTAGGCTATGAAGCTTGCCACTTTAGTTTCAACGTCCAAGCATTAAGCATTAGTTTTTTCTCCAATGTTTATTCCAATTGAGGTCAAAAGCATCACAACCTTCTTGTAGAGAAAATCTATAAATTTTATGGCCACATATTCCTCCAAAAATCCATATTTACAATTCATTTTTGTGAATGTATTTATTTCCAAAGAATCAGTGCATATCAACAACATTCATAGTAGAAGTTGTAACAAAGTGAAGATTACATAATGAACATCTATTTTGTTACTCCCCAATATGTTTGTTATTAGCATATTTATAGCCTAATTAGGAAAAAGGGGCAATTGTAATTTATATAATTTCCATACCTTTCCATCGAGAGTAATAAGGTGCAGCGACAACTTAGATAGATGTGTCACACTAGTGAATTAAATTGAGAAAAAATGGAGTACTTGAAAGTAAATTTTTTTAAATGTTGACCATAATGGTGATAATAAAATTCAACTATAAAATAACGAACAAAAAATATTCATCTTAACTATGTTATTTAAGCATCTATAAATTTGTGTTTAGATTTCCTTTTTATCCCTCTAGGTGCTTATTAGATTCGGGGATAAGATGGATCTATGTTGGTATTTTGAATGTGATGGAGGACCATTATAAGACATGTGGATGAAATCAATGCACTAAGTTTAACAAGAAATTTTAGGCATCTAATGCATAACCTATTTTGTTTTGGTAATTGATTTCGTCAATATAAAAATTTAAAATATTAAAGGAAGTTAACATCTTAAGGTTTTCAAGTTAGAAGGAATTTGCACAACTTGTTAGAATACAAGGTTTACTATGTAATAAAGTCACTTTATGACTTTAGGATATGTTAATAATTACTTTTTGTGTAAGACAATTTATCCCACATTCACAAGTGGAAATAATTTACTTAATGAGCTATGATCTATAAGGAGGTAAACTCTATTGTAATAAATGCACTAGGTGTTCATTGATAATATTATATTGTGTTATTGTGAGTATCTTTTTTTGAGCTCATTTATGTGACCCAACCCTATCGAGGATTTCATCATTTAGTGATTGAGCTCATTTTGTAATATGGTATCAAAGCAAGGAAGAATATAGGAGTTCGAATCCATGTCAAGAGTCTCAAGCTTTAAAAGACAAGTTTTCCACTCAGATTTCCACTCTTGTGACTCCAATAGTCTTAGAGCCACGAAATCTGTATGAGCATGAAGACCTACGGATTGACGCTAATCGAGATGAATCAAGGCATTACCAACATGTGTTCTCAAACTTTAGAAGACATGATTTTAGCTTTATTATTTGAAGAAAAGATACCAACCACATGGGATATAGAATGTGATCCTCAACCTAAGATTGTATCATACTCAAGATGCAATTGTAGTAGATCTGCAGAAGAGAAAGGGGAGATGAAATGTCATTACTGCAAGAAAATAGCTCACAAAACTTGGTATTGTAGATTTTGAGATAATAATGTTCTCAAGGGAAAGCTCAAAGACAAACCATATGTAGTGAATGTAGTCATTATTGAAGATCCATGAGATGTTGAATGCGGTGGTGACCTTTCTAAATAAAGGGAGTTTTATGCATTTTAAAGAGCTCGCATATTGAAAACAAAAAGGGATCTAATGTAATAAATCTCAACATGGATGGTTGCTCAGATAGTTCAATAGTTTGTGAAGCTTGGGAATTATACCCTTATGAGGGTCATGAGACAACTTAATGAGCACTATGGATGTAACTCAACATGGATGGTTGTCCAATAATTTGGGAGATTCATAATTCAAGAATTCGGGAAGGTGGAATCCAAGAACTTGGGAATTCAACTTAGGAGTTGCACCTTTACAAGGTTATAAGGTAGCTTGATGGAGCTCTACTTGGTACAATAATTAATTTCCAAATCAGAAGCTTTTGAAGAATGTTTGGCTCTAATTACTTATGTTGTTTTTGTGTTTAGTTAGTATGTCTTTTCCTTCAATTAGTATATTTTTCTTTCAATACTATAAGCCTTAAGAGGCGATGTTAGACTATAATGCTCACTATGTAATAAAGTCACATTATAGATTTAAGATATCTTAATGCTTACTTTTTGTGTAAATAGGTGTATCCCACATTCATAAGTGGAAATGATTTTCTTTGTGAACAATGATATATAAAGAGGTAAACTCCATTGTAATAAATGCACCAATTATTCATTAATAATATCATATTGTGTTATTGTGAGTATCTTCCATATAGTTTAGAATTCACAATAATTCAAAGCACGGATTAATCTTACGCTAATACCAACAAGAATGTAAATGCACAAAAATTCCTTGGAAATAAATCAAGAATGACATTAACTTAAAAGATGGACCCTTAAGATATTGCTTAAGATGCCTCATGATATTATATTATTTGATTATGAAATTTACTTAGAGTTTACAAAGTTTTTTTTTATGTTAAAATGAAGTGTAATAGTAAATGAGACTTATATCGTTTCTTTTTCCCTTGTGTATGGGATTTTTTTCACTAATTTTCAAAATTAAGTAATCATTTAAAAAAATCAAATTCTTATTACCAGTATGGAGGCTTTGACAATCTGCAATGAAGGCTCTAACAATTTGCAATGAAGGCTCCGACAATGGTGCAATTGACACTGTTGCAGTGCAGTCGAGGCAAGGGTGGGCATGTCATGCAAACTTGGTTGAGGCATCCAAGAGAGTGGCTATTGTCGCTAGTTGGTATGCATCTTGCTAAGCCTTTGCTTGCCCTGTGTCATTCATGTTGTTTGTTATTGCCACTTGCTAGTGTGCATCTTGGCTAGCCTTCTCTTAAAGCATTTGTTTCGAACTTGCTTGGCTATCCATCAGAGCAACAAAATTAGTATGAATTGACATTGTAATTGATAAGAATACGAGTTGAACCAGCAACCATAGTAGAACTATGAATTTCCATTGTAATTGATAACAATATGAGTTGAACCAACAACCATAGCAGAACTATGAATGCAATCAAAAATCCACAACCATTGAGTGAATCATTTTTTAAAACATTAGGAACAGTAGGGCCCAACACAATTGTAGCTCCTCAAGCAGTAACAAAGATTTTTAGTGGTTTCAACTCTTTTACAAGAAGAGAAGGAAGGTATGTTATGTTCTTCTATAATTATAGGTATGCAAGAATTAGGATTTACTTGTGATTTACCTGATTTTACAACAATTATATGAATAATTAGAGATGAATAGAATCCAAAAAGGCATAAAATAACCATGGGTCTAAAAATTATCCATGGGAACTCGGTGCACATTGTTGATGAAAAGGAATGGAAGTCCTTATACCAACATTTTCGAATCTTGTTGGGATAAGGCAAGATAGATGAGATTATCACCCTAGGTTTATACCCTTAACAAAAATATCAATTAGCCATCAAGCAATATGTACTTGGGCCTAATGTTGTTTTATGTGTATGTGTTTTAACAAGAGAAAAATAAGAAAAATGTTTGTATGTAAAATTTATAACAGACTTGAATAATCAAGAAAGAAAATCTGATACATCATTACACATCAAGTCCAAAGATGAGACCAAAACCAACATATGATTTTTATTGATTCAATTCCAAATTACAGCCAAAAACTTTCTTTTCATACCCCTACATGGGTAAGGACCAAGGTAAGACTTAGAATTCTAAGGTGGAATGTTACATCACACGTAGACCACTGATGTCTTCAAAGAAAAGACCAAGATTGAGAATACTAGATCAATTAGCCACAAATGCATCATTGTCTTGACTTTGCAAAATAATTCTAATCAACACTGAAAACTAATTCAGAAATCAAATTACAATTAACACACTATCAAAACAAATGGTTGACCTTTTGAAGCATGTCAAAAATATATGCTTCTTAGTCTTTCTTATTGACACCTTTAGTAAAACCATGATGTCAACAAGAAGATTTGGTCCTTATGTAATTCAAAAATGAATGGAATATGATTGAAATCTCACTTCAAAGCAAGACAAAACCTTATCAGAATTTTACCTCTCTATTCTCTCATGTTTGTCCCTCCATCAAGTCTTTCTTTTGTTCTTCAAAAAATAGTTTGATTAGTTTCAACCACCTTTAGTTAAGTGGTTAACTAACTTTTGATTCAGTGGGACAACTTTTAATAAATACTACTAATAATAAAAGGTTTCAATAAATAATAACTAGTAGGTGGGGACCCCTTATGTATCTTTATTGTTTAGTTTTTTAATATCCCCTTATACCTCCATAATCTCAATATGTATACAATGTCATAAAATAAGTACGCATCCAACAGC
>ML784924.1:250186-285048 GCA_009831015.1 Picea engelmannii
TGGAATTCAATGGTGCAGTCGGACTCATTTCTGATGGCCTACAAAAAGGGTGTATGATTCTAGGAGCGACTCATGGAAGATTTGTGGTAGTTTTGGTGGGAGGTTTGCTGTGGTGGTAAATGCTGCTCATTTAGATGTTTCTTTTTGTTCTGCCTCACCTATGGTCCAGATCACTTGTTGGCCTTTGATGTTGATGCTGGAACCTGGGATTTGGTTGAGGTTACCCTGCCCCCTATTGTTTGCCCGCATATACTGAAGCACGAGGGGTCCTTGATTCTTGTTGGGGTATCGAGGAGCTTGGATATAACTTGATATAACTTGCTATCTTACTTAATAGTATATATATATATATATATATAACTTGCTATCTTACTTAATAGTATATATATATATATATATAACTTGCTATCTTATTAAATAGGGCTGGGCTGCCTCGGAAGACATGCTCGTTATATATATATATATATATATATATATATATATATATATAACTTGCTATCTTACTTAATAGGGCTGGGCTGTCTCGGAAGACTTGCTCGTCTTTTCAGGAGAAGACCTCGTCTTTGCATAAACAAACCAAGTTATGAACTCATATTGATGAAGAATATTGTGAATTATTTGTGCTTGAAGTATCATGTGATTTTATTCACAATTTTCCTTATTGATATATGTATTTTTTTGGGATACAAAACAAAGCTCTTTCTGTATTAAATAGGCGCGTGTCGAATTTGTAGAGTCAAACCCAAATCCAATAATTGGCACGTTATAATTCTTCTAAAATTGATTGTATCTCACCTTGCAGGGCCTGTAAGGTGTCTTGTCGTGCAGTCTGTTTTTGCCCTTCCGGTCTACAAGTTTCCTTGGATGAATAGATGTACCATGTATGGATATATGTGGTGATGAATCACCCTTTCGACGATGGGCTAAAGGCGTGTTGAAGGGTTTTGCCCTTCCGGTTTACAAGTTTCCTTGGATGAATAGATGTACCATGTATGGATATATGTGGTGATGAATCACCCTTTCGATGACGGGCTAAAGGCGTCTTGAAGGGTAATGAAGGCTTCAAATTTTATCCTCGGATGCATAGATTATGTAGGGATGAATCACCCCACATTGCTGTCTTTGTACAAATTTTGAAAAGTGATCGAGTATGATGTTATTTTGATGTATCACGAAGTATGATGTTATTGTTATTTTGAACTCTAATTATCACAAAGTATGATGTTGTTATCATTTTGCATCTGCAGTTTACAATATATTATATAGTTCCGCAAAATCATTCAACTCTAATCTGCTAAGTGGTATCAGATTACAATAGGTATATACTATAAATTAGTCATTGAAACTACTCAAAATCCATAAATACTCCTATAATGGCCTCCACAAAATAAAGAGCCAGATGTTTTTTTCTAGGGGTTCCTGCCCCCAGATCCCAGCCAAGGTCAGGACTGTGGGCCTGCAAAAACGTGTTGGGTTGCACAGTCTATACCTGCAAAAGAATACAACTCATCCAAAATATATCAGGAAGTCCATGAGGTTACTTGGAGACTAATGTAGAATGTTGACATGTATAATGTTTGGATGAAGGAGTCTTTTTAATAGCATGTACCAACTAGTCTTAGCATGGAAAGCATCAACTTTGGAAGGGTATTTGTTGGAACTCGATGTTTCCATTTTGGTTATCATGTGTACATTTTGAAATTCAAAACAAATACATTGTTAAGTCCATGGTCACAAATGGTAAACCCATAGTCACAAGATATGACTGTTTTCAAAATTTATATTGTATATTATCAAGGGTTCTTTTGTTTGACTATTTCAATGGATATGTTTACACAATTCAACCCAGAAGAATTGTAGTCTCATGGTCACAAGATAAGTCACCTGATCGTGTTCGCTTTTATGTTTGGATCTTTGTCCTGTATTAGGACTGATTGATCAAAGAAAGCTTTCTATATTTTGGTTACATCTGGACATTATCATAATCTCTTTCTTCATTTGTAGTAAATAGAATTTACGTAGTCTGAGTAGATATTAAGCATAGTTGGTTAAGTTCAAAACATGTTTATTAAACTAACTGGTCCTCTTCTTCTCACTGCATATTGTCAACAGAGGAGCTATTCTACTGAGTAAGCCTCGACATCTGTCCAAATTTTTAAAATGGCATGACATTATGAATGGTCCAAACAGAGATACTCTTCGGAGTTTACAAGGTTGTTAAAAAACAAATTCACTTGGATACCATTTACTGAAATATTGATCTCAATTTCCATCAATAGTCTATATGCTCTGCAAGCTTGTCTCAGTCCTTAAAGTAGGGTATCATAAACTGGTAAACAGGTTTCACAAAGAGATATACACAAAGACCACAAGTTGATTTCCTTCTTTAATAGGTTGCTGAAGTGGAATTGTTTATGACTCCAAACTTGACTCTTTCTGACAGGGTCAGATCCCATGGGTTTGTTGCAGTATGGAACTCTGCAACTGATCTGACAAATGATAACGTTGTCATCTGATTTGTTTGATGTAACAGTGCACTTGACTTTTTTTAACAGTGATTTAATGTCGTGAATTGAATTCAGTTTTTTTCTTTTAAATGGAAACTCTTTTACGGATGGTAAACCCGGAAAGAAGCTTGACCCCACCCTATACATTTAAGTGAAGAATAGGGTTTGCTGATAACTTGCCAGCACCATACAATAATCTACCTGCAAACTACATCAATGATATTCAATATAATCAATAGCCACATCTGACAAACCCCATATAGGGGAGAAACATGCCTGTCAGGATAGAAACCTGGGTTGTTGTCACAACCACTGCACTAAGTTGTCACTAGACAACAGCTCAGTGGACAAATAGAATTCAATTCTAGCAAAGTCCAGTATTCATCCACATCCTGCTCTGCACCATGACCATCTTCTCCCAAGTTTCACTTTGTCATATTCAAGTTAAGACGGGGCTCAAACTTGATATGGTTCAATTTTTTGTCATACTAGTTTGGTCTAGATATAGAAGGTCTGTTTCTTACCTTTCCTTCGAGAGGTTGGAATCTGTATGATTCCTTTTATGTAGTTTTTGCTATGAATAGGCAAGATTTCTGTTTACACACTGTAACTAAAATAAGAAACGTTTTCTATAAAAGATGTTAAGGCTGATTGTTGAAACAATGCTGGCTGCCATTAGAATATACTAATAGTGTCTTGGATACTCTTCTTCTTTATCATTCCGATATGATGTACCGTACGAACAATATAATTACAGTTTTCATTTTGGTCAAACAAGTAATAAATATGATTTTAAGGAGATTAAAAAAGGAGTGGGTTAACTCTGGAGTAATCTTTTCTCCCGAGTTACTTTTCCGGCAGGTTTTCTGGCGGTTCGCTTTTAAATTTCCCATCAATCCAGAACTTTGATCGATTTTCTGAGCATCTGGGTTGGTTTAAAATAGAGCAAAACCCGTGAGGCGGGGTTCTGAAATGCATGAAACATTGATCCATGAGAAACTCAGACTACCTCTGAAAATTTGGCCGGACTTAAGCCCATTTTTTGCCTGAAAAGCGGAACTCGGGAGAAACGATTTCTCCCGAGTTAGCTTACTCCATTAAAAAATACCCTGAATCCTTCTTGTGTTCACTACTATTCTAATATGATGTATTACATTTGGAATATAATTAATGCCACTGAGTGATGCCATGCAGTTAATTTACATGAACTAGAGAAGAAAGGAGATCATAAATCTAAAGGCCAGATAATTATTAACAAACATAAAATTTGGGGTTAATATACAATGTGTATTGATTAGAAAAAATTAATTCAGTCTTAAACAGATCCAATGATCTACATCATGAATTTGAATTGCAAAAGCCAAAATATGGAGTTTCATCGCTATGCCAATTGCAATTCAATTGATTTGATTAACAAAGATACCTTTTGAAATTGATTCTTATCAGTTCCATTGGAAAATAATGGGTTTATAATATCACACATGGCCTGTATTTTTTACATTAATAAAATTTTCAATATGATAAGGCTGGCACAGAAGAAGGTTTGGATTTCACAGAAGTGTAAAAATCCTAAATAAAAGCCGGATTGAAACTTGCTGTGCAGTGTTGTACACAACTATAATCAATTGACTCCTGAATAACAGCTAAATTAATATTGCTGAATGTCATAGAACGACATTACTTTGGTTTAAGAGTTTCGTTTAAATAAGTTTTCTCCCTTCATCAATACCAAAACTTCACATGATTCTGCAAACCAAAAATAATGATGGAAATGATATTGACTAGGCACGTGGATTGATGAGATCAGATAAAACCCAACAAGATTCTATTGCAGCAAAACGAATTGGATTTGTTCGAGAGTGTGAAGTTGTTGCCTCAGAAGTTATAATCCAAGGTGTCTTGGTATTCTTTCAGCTTTAAGCACAGTGGTTTCACTTATAACTCAAGCTACTTGGTCACTTTTCTACTCACTAGATTACTTGTACCAATAGATGTAAGGTCTCAATTGAGAACTTCAGGTTGTAAGGCGACCGAAGTGTCTAACCCTTGGGATAACAACTTGTACCAATAGATGAAACGTCTCAATTGAGAATTTCATGCGGTGACGCGACTGAAATGTCTAATATGGTTGGGATAACATAAGCGAATTTTTAATATAGTGTAGAATACACAATTATAAATACAAATTTTGCATAAAAGGTTGTTTACGTGGGATTGCAATGCAATTAGCCATAGGTTTCCAACGAACAAACCACCTACCAACCAGTAGTTAGGGATATCGCTTGAAGCAATCCTTGAATGATTCTGCCTGGCCACCATCCATGGGGAAGTGACCTTTAAAGTTCCCTCACCAAGAACTCTTAGACAACTATAGAGTCTACAACAATTACAAATAATTATTTGACGCTCGGAATAGGGCTTGAAAGCTCTGAATTCAAAATCTTTGCCCAGCCAACCAGGTTATTGGTAGATAGGTGAGTTCAATATAGTGTTAAGCCATCCACCAAGGTTTCATCGTTTCATCTTTGATGTGGTTTTGATGTGGTCTGCCAGTGTAATTCTTGGGTGATTTTAGTGGAATAAATACCCCTTACAGACATGTTTATTGAAACAATTATAAACCCAAAAAAATGAAAAAGCAAAGCCCTCGGCTCGATAGAAATCCATTGCCACCATCACCATGCAGAATGGACAGCATGAACTTTTCTTGACTTGGGACATGAACGTGTTGTGAAATGAGACATCAATATGTTGTTGTTGATCTGGGACACAGGGTGTTGTAAAATGAACCATCAATGACAGTCACTTTGTTTTTTTGGATTTTTCTTGATGACTAATTGAAGTTGTATATAAATTATCATTTTGACCACTTAGTCCCTGATTTCAAAACATAACTTTTATCAAATGAACCAGAAATTTATTGTAGCATTCATAGGGTGCTTTGTTGATGATACATGCTGGTTAAATGCACTACAAAACATGATATGAATAATCAGACATTTAGTTCCGGGTTGGGGATGTACAATTATTGTCAAATGAATCATCAATTGCCACTTAATTCCTCAATTCTTTTGAAGGGTACTTGAATTCATCTAAAAATAATTGTTTTTAGTTAATTTTACTCACAATAATAAATAAATTCTGTAAGATTTGAACCATCAAAATGAGACTTGCAAAACATTGATTGACTTCTTTGTAATGCACTCTTATACATCCACGAACGTATCGTACAGAGAATACTTGATCTTCTTTGTAATGCACTCTTATACATCCCTTTGAGGATGACACCATAAATCCTAAAAATGATTTCCTGAGCCTTATCGAGGCATAAACAAAAAGCTTTCTTATTTGACCTATTCTCATTACCCATGATTTTCTCTTCTTTTGAATTTAGTTGCAACTGGGTCTTTCCTTTGTCCAAGCCTCTTTGAATTGTACCTTGTTTTTTGGCCTATGATATGATATCAATTACTTAAATCTGGTCCTAAAAAGGAAACAAAATGACAAACCTGGTCCTACAAATCCAAACAAGGTTTTGAATAAATTATTGGGATAATCCATATACCTAGCTCAATCATTGACAAACCTTGAGTAAGCAATCATTGTTTTGACCTTGGGTTTGTAGATGTTCAATCCAATTAGAACATAGCTTGATAAAACTGAACTCTAAGTGTTATATGGTGGTTACTAAAAGAATGAATAAACAAACAACTATAATTCAGTGGAAGCTCTAGGTTTTGCCCATTTGTGTGTGATAGGCTAGAGTAATTGGAAAAATAAAGGAAAGGATCTTAAGTGTGGAGCATTCACCCCCTAACAAGAAGTGGGATATGCTCTACTTAATAGCTATGATGGCTTTCGTCTAACATTGGTCTTTTTGTGGGGATGTAGTGAACATCTCTAATGGGGAATCAATCCCTACTAGGGCAACAATAACTCATTTTCATAGACATGACATGCCCCTTTTTACTATAATAAAAAATACAAAAAACATACATTAATAATGGTTGTTATGTGATGTATCAATTATTGATGACATGGTTTATATGGAGTTTTCCTAGCATGAAGATGTGGAAAGAAACTACAAGGAACAACCATGGTGAAATATATGCAAAGGCACTGTAAGAGTTTTTTAATTTTATTTTGTAAATTGAGGTCACAATTTCTCACAAGGTTGGAATGGATTTTTTATGTATCATGTGATAATATATCCGAGATGAGCATTACCTACTCAATGAAAATTGTGTTAGAATAATAGGTGTGCTTGTTTCACCGTAAACAATATCTCAATATTGTCACCCAACCATAGGCACAAAGGCTACCTCGAGCACCTTAACCTTGACATACATAATAATTTCGGAAGCAAACCCTAGGACCAATAGCTAACGTACCTTTCTCCAAAGCTAACATACCAAGCATAAAGTCCAAACCATAACCAAAGCAGAAAGTCCAAACCATAACCAAAGACCAAGTCACTATTGCAACAATTGCAATTCTCCAATCATGCGCACCACTACTTATGAGGTCGTGAGAATGAGTGAGTACAAATGAGCTCTAGCGCCCTCTATTTATACTGCTCCAAGTCACCTAACTAGGCCGACTTCTCTTCCTGGAGGTTAATAACTTAATATTAATTATTCTCTTGAGCCGACTTGTCTTCTAGGGTTATTATCCAACGCTTTAGGGTTTCTCTTGCTTCACGAAATATTCTAGTCTCGTCAAAGTTTACACGTAGAGGTTAATACCTCCCACAACTATCGTAATATCAACACTCCCTCCTAGCTAGGGAGTTATTAACGATAATGGTCTTGAGCACAAACAAACCATTCAACAGGTAGCATCATCATAGCCACACAGGCTATCTCATGATCAAATCACGAGCACCATCATCACTATCCAACTAGATAGTCTCCATGGAAATCAGAACAATTCCATCCAATATAACAAAACTGTGTCTATTCATAGTAGTATACAACTACTATTCAATGGTACTCAACCACTCCTAGTAGCACACAACTACTAACCGATGACACATAGTCACTACCAGTGGATCACATCCACCACAATAACATACAACTATTGTCGAGAGACATACAGTGTCCACAATAATCATATCATCTGATATGAACCTGCATCAACAATGTCATGATACAAACTAAGTCATCTGAGCTATTCTTCCACTCACATCTGTGAGATATGGAAGAGCATCTTCCCTCATAAGGTTAAACATCAGCCATGGGTTGTCTGGACTATTATTCCCAAGCATAGAAGAATAACTTGTTGATATTATGGTAGTTGTCGGAGGTATTTACCTCCACGTGTAAACATAACGAGAATAGAATATTCCGGGAAGCAAGAAGAAACCCTAATTAGTTGGCTAATAACCCTTGAAGACAAATCGACTCAAGAGGATAATTTGTATTAGGTTATTAGCCTCCAAGAGAAGAAGTTGGCTAAAAGAAATATTATATATTGAGTAAATAGGCACCTAGAATGAGAAGTCAGCCAAGGCAGTTTGCCAGTTTTAGTATAAATACAGGAGGTCAGTGTTCATTCTGGCAGGCATTCTCAGAACTGCAAAAGCAACACTTGTGCGCACTGCAGTTGGCTAGTTGTGCGCAAGTTTGGAGGAGAGTTGATGTTGTAGTTGTTGCAGCGAGCAGATTTCGGTTTTGGCTTGGACTATCTCTTGGTTATGGTTTGGACTCTTTGATCCGCTCTTGTTACTCTTGCTTGGTGCGCTATCCTTGGAGAAAGGTGAACCACCTTTGTTTGGCTATCCAGTCTAGGGTTTGCTTCCGGAATGATTCTCTGTCAAGGTTAAGGTGCTCGGGGGTGGCTTCGGCCTATGGTTGGGTGACAATAGTTATATTGTCTATGGTTAAACGAGCACATCCATTATATTATAACAGGTTATGGGCCCACACCTCCTTCATTCAGTCTAACCACTGGAAGGGATCATAGCCTTAAGGATACTAAGCTCGTTGAAGAACTGTCGCTAGGGTTTCTAGCAGGAGCAGTTACTAAATCACTGTCGCTAGGGTTACTAGCAGGTGCAGTTGCATAAACCCTAACCGTCTCATTGAGGCACCTTAAGTGAATGGATTGACCTAATTTCCAGATAGACCATTGCGCCCTAGTCTAGCAAGCTAAGACATCAAGTTTGAGTTTTTGGTCAAATCTAGGGTTGACAAAGTCAAGGCAACCATGACTTACTCTATGAAGTCAGGAAACAAGTTAGATGGGGCTTCTAAGGTCATAGCATGGAAGACAAGGATTGACCTCATCCTTGCCAAGAATAAAGTGTTGGATATCGTGAAAGGAAAGATCGTGGAACCAAAGTTTGAATAAGGAAAAGAGAAGGAACAACAAAACGTTGTAGTTATGGAGAAGTTCAAAGACAGTGACATCAATGCCATGAGTATCATATTGGACTCTATAAAATACCACTTGATACCCTACATCTCCCATCTTGATTCGTCTAAGAAGATGTCTGATGCCCAAACAAGCCTCTTCTTAGTCAGAAACATTGGACAAGTAATGAGTCTGAAGAATGAGCTCTGTGACATGAAGATGAATGATGATGACAACATAACATCATACTTTGTGAGAATCTCTCAATTAAGAGATCAACTACAAGCTATTGAAGAGATCATTTCAGAGAAGGAATTGGTAAACATAGTACTCAATGGTCTTCCCAAGACATAGGGTGCTTTTGCCGCAAGCATGAACACAAGGAAGGAGTATCAAGCATGAACACAAGGAAGGAGTATCCTACATTTGAAGAACTTTGGAATTGTTGTGCACAAGAAGAATCAAGGATCAATGCAAAAGAGAAACCCCAAAAGAAGTACGATGATCAAGCCTTCACAACAAGGTTCAAGGATTTCAGGAATAAAAAGAAGTTTGGCTCCAGGAAGAAACCAAATCAAGAGAAAGATATGTCAAGAATACAATGCTTCAATTGTCGAAAGAATGGTCACTACAAGAATCATTGTTCCGAGTTAAAGAAAAGGAAGGAAACACACGAAGCATCAGTTGTCGAAGAAAGGGAACCTTCAAAGAAAGCCAAGCAGGACAAAACATACTTCTTCTTCTAAGACAAGGTAACAATACTCTTCATAGTTCTTATACATACCATGTTTTCTGTACATATCTTGCATATCTATTTCTTAAAAGATAATATGTTCCAAGAGAAACTATACCTATGGAAGAAGAACAAGATAAGGATTTCTATCACTATGACTACAAGTCAGACAATACACATGAAATGATGAAGTACATCAACAACCCCTCATACCAATTCATGTGGAAGTTATTACATAAGTAACAACTGCAAGATAAGCCGAAATCAGAATCAATCTTGAAGAAACCTAGAAGAAGTAAAGACATAAAGAAGTCAGCAATCAAGAGGAAATCAGAGAAAGACTTATGACACTTTGTAGAAGGCAATAAGGATGCAGACGAAAGCGTGGACTTTGTTAGATGGAGGGAGCCGATTATATATTCCAAAAGAAGAGCATGCATTCATACATGAAGCAAGGATTAGGAGGGAGCTAATCCTATGATCCATTGAAGATGATGAAGTATATATCCATGGTAGTAGCCATGAAAAACAGTACGTGTTCAGTTTGACTTTAGAAGAAGCCTTCTTCGAAAAGAAGCCTTAAAGTATCCTTGGTTGTCCATCCACATCCATGATCCTATGATGAAAGGAAGAAATTGGAATCTTTAGAGCATGAAATCTATAGAAAACTCCATGGACCCAAGAGCTAAAAAGAAACATGATGAAGAACATGAAGATTCCAAGAAAGAAAGAAAAGACATAACAACCAGTCATTGTATCGAGAATCACAAGATTACCAGCCTAATATGAACTCAATAAAAGCAATCAAGCAGAGGAACTGAAAGTTGTGATGAAGAACAGTGTATGAAAGACTTATGAATGTAAGCATTATGAGATCCAGAACTAGAGGTTCTCCCAGATGGAGGGAGAAGACTATGATGATTGCTTGTTCCAGTAAACCATGCATACCTCTACATGAGCCATTATATCGTCCTCAATATCCATGGGATTGACATAAGGTGAATGCAAAGTCTGTTCTCCAGAATAATTGAACAAAGAGTGTATGAAGAGCAACCTCAAGGATTTGAGGTATACCAGAAAGTGACCCTTGTATGCAGATGAAAGAAGACAACTTGGTGGAGAACCTCCAATGCACAACAGAAGCGTGGTGAAAACTTTTTATATTATATCAGAATGATTACTTAGAACTCCAGAATGATGGATTGTCAATCCATGACAAAGATCTCATGATGACAGAAGAAGTGCCACATGGATATATTCCAGTTTGAGCCTTGCCACGATGTTATGAGCTAGCAGGAAACAAAAGAGATGAATTCAACTATGATATATTGTAAAGATTAGAGTTATATGAAGCCTTCAGAGAAAGAGTTTGGTAAAGCCTCTGTCCAAGGTGAAATAGTTTGCGTACTCAAGATGGAGCTCGTGGAGACGACTTCCTTATTGAAAAAGGAAGAGATGACTCCCAGGTTGGGAGGGAACATTGATGTGTTATTGATTTATGGACAGTCATTTTTCCGTTTGAAAAATGGTCCAGGATGGGCAGTTCCTTTCCAGCTCGGAAAGTGGTTTGAGAATTCTGACGGACAAGGATTTTCCAGTTCGGAAAATGGTTCAGATCGAACGATCATTTTCATAATGAAAATGGTTCGATGGATTGCTGATGTACCATAGACAATGATTCCCCTTGTGGTTAACATTGGGAATGGTCTAGGACAGTCTCTCTTCTTGACGGTCACTCTCAGTAGTGGTCAAGAAGACTGGTCCACCTCGCCAGACAATCATTCTTTCGAAGCTCATAGTTGTGAGCAGTTTCGAAGAATGCTCTGTTTTGGAGGTTGGTGCAGGACAATCATTTCCTTAGGAAATGGTCCGGACAGTCATTCCCTAGGGCGGATTCATTCTCTCCAGGTTGAACTTTGTTTAGTGCCGGAGGAATGGCCCAGATAGGTGAATGGTTCAGGTTCAACAATCAGGGATAGACATTCCCTAGGGTAGACTCATTCTCTCCAGGTTGCACTTTGTTTAGTGTCGGAGGAATGGCCCAGATAAGTGAATGGCCCAGGCTCAGAAATCGGGACAATTATTCTTCCTTGCTTGAGAATAATTCCAGATAGCTCATCATTGATGTTTGACCTTTTGAGGGAAGATGCTCTTCCAGATCTCATAGAAGTGAGTGGAAGAATGGCCCAGATGATTCAGTTTATATCATAACAATGTTTTATGTACAGGTTGATATCAGATTATTGTTATGGAGACTGTATGTCTCTAGACAGTAAATGTATGCTACTATGGTGGATGTGTTCCACTGATTGTGACTATACGTCACTGATCAAGTACCTGCTTGCTACTTGGTGTGGTAGTGTACCACTGGATTGTAATTGTGTACTACTATGGATAGACACAGTTGTGTTCTATTGAATGATATTGCTCCGATTGCCTTGAAGACTATCAACAGTGTTGGAAATGATTATCAGCGAGACGAATGATCAATGGATAGAGATTTCCTAGACGAAAAATGGTCCAGGACATTTATTCTTCTAGGACATATGTCCGGATTAGAGGTATGGTTTTTGTGTCACTCTATGGAGTGAGTGACTTATCCAACATCATGTTTGATTACTCAGATGGAGTATGGTTTCGAGAGATGATGCAGTTTCTGACATTGATAGTGATGATGGTGCTCATGATCTAACCATGAGATATTCTATACGACTATGTTGATGCTACCGAGTGAATGGTATGTTTGTGCTTAAGACCATTACCTTCAATACCTCCCTAGCTAGGAGGGAGTGTTGACATTATGGTAGCTGCAGGAAGTATTTACCTCCACGTGTAAACCTAACGAGAATAGAATATTTTGGGAAGCAAGAAGAAACCCTAATTAGTTGGCTAATAACCTTAGAAGATAAGTCGGCTCAAGAGGATAATTTGTATTAGGTTATTATCCTCCAAGAGAAGAAGTCAGCTAAAATAAATATTATATACTGAGTACATAGGCACCCAGAATGTGAAGTCAGCCCAGGCAGTTTTCCAGTGTTAGTATAAATACAGGAGGCCAGTCTTCATTCTGGCAGGCATTCTCAGAACTGCAGAAGCAACACTTGTGCGCACTGCAGTTGGCCAATTGTGTGTAAGTTTGGAGGAGAGCTGCTGCTGCAGCTAGCAGATTTCGGTTTTGGCTTGGACTATCTCTTGGTTATGGTTTGGACTCTTTGATCAACTCTTGTTACTCTTGCTTGGTGCGCTATCCTTGGAGAAAGGTGTGCCACCTTTGTTTGACTATCCAATCTAGGGTTTGCTTCTGGAATGATTCTCTGTCAAGATTAAGGTGCTCGAGGGTGGCTTCAACCTATGGTTGGGTGACAATAGTGATATTGTCTATGAATAAATGAGCACATCCATTATATTCTAACATAACTGTCCTTGATCGCTGAACCTGGACCATTCAACCTAACTGGGCCATTTTTCCTGCACGATTCACAATGCAACCTGGAGAGAATGAGTCTGCCCTAGGGAATGATTATCTGGACCATTTCCTATGGAAATGACTGTCCTGCATCAACCTCCTACATCGGACCATTATTCGAAACTGCTCACAACTGTGAACTTCGAACGAATGACTGCCCAGAGAGGCATACCATTATGCTTGACCACTTTTCAGAGTGACTACCAAGAAGAATGATTGTCCTAAACCATTCCCCCACACTGGCCATAAGGAGAATCGTTGTTTATGGTACATCAACAATCTATTAGATCACTTTAGTTACGAAAATGATTGTCCATTTTGGACCATTTTTCGAATTGGAAAATCACCGTCCATAAAAAATCTTGGACTAATTTTTGCACTGGAAAGTGACTGCCCAACCTGGACCATTTTCCAAACTGGAAAATGACTTCCCATATATCAATAATATATTAGTGCTCCCTCCCAACCTGGGGAGTAATCACTTCCCTTTTCAATAAGGAAGTCATCTCCACGAGTCACAACTTGTCCCTTAAGTACGCAAAATTTTCATCTTGGACAAAGGCTTTACCAAAATATTTGCTATCTGCTCATCTGTGGAGATATATCGGAGATTTACTTTTATAGACTTTATCATGAACAAGGTATTACATGATCTCAATGTACTTCGACTCGTCACGATGTTCTCTGACAACTTCTCACAGCTTAGGTTATCACTATATACCATAGTCGAATCTTATACCTGATCAAACAATCCGGAAAACTTCTTTCGAAGCCACACTGCTTCCGTATGAGTATTTCAATCTGCCATATAATCTGCTTCTGTAGTGCTGAGTGTGACAAACTTATGTTTCCTACTAGCCTATGATATCGTGCAAAGCTCAAACTGAAACATATCCAAGAAGCACTTATTTTTTCATTTTCACTCCTTGCCCAATTTGAATCGATAAATCCATGCAACTGTATATCATAAATCAAACATCCCATGGAACTATTTTCACAGCAAAGCAAATATACGGCTGAGTATTCACCAAATACATTAACAAGCCAATCAATTGTTGATACAAGGACGGGTCTACTAGATCAAAGTCTGTCAACTTCTTCATATCTGTCATCATGGGAGTTTTCCATGGATTTGCAATCCATTATCCTGAACTTTTGAAGAACCATTTCGATACACTTCCTTTTTCATAGGAAGTTTTCGCCATGCTTCTGTTGTACATGAGAGGCTCCGCACCAAGTTACTTGAATCCATACAAGGTCTTCTTCCATCTGCATACAAGGGTCTCTTTCTGGTACACCTCAAAACCTTGAGGTTGCTCTACATATGCTTCTTCTTCTTCAATTACTCTGTTGAGAAGAACAATGTTTACATCCATCTGATGTAAACTCCAATCCATGGATAGTGCAAGAGATATAATGGCTCAAGTAGAGGTATATATGGTTACTGAAACACCCTATCATCGTAGTCTTCTCCCTCCTACTAGGAGAACCTTCTAGCCCCGAATCTCGCCTTCTATCTATCAATGCTTCCATTTATAAGTCTTTTTCACAATTTCTCACATACATTGTTCTTCATCACAACTTCCTTCCATTCCTTCTGCTTCACTGCTTCTAGTGGGTTCAAACCATGTTGGTAGTCTTATGATTTTTGGTATAATAACTGGTTCAATTGGTTGTCCTGGCTTTTTTTTATTTCTTGGAATCTTCATGTTCTTCCTCATGTTCCTCTTCAACGTTGGAATCCATGGAATATTCTATAGATTCCATGTGCTTCCTTCCTAAAGGTTCCACTTTCTTCCTTTCATCATAAGAACATAAATATAGATGGACAACCAAGGGTACTCGATGCTTCTTTTTGAAGAAGACTTCTTCTAGAGTTAGGGTGAACACATGTTGCTTATCATCCCTGCTACTTCCATGAAGAACATGGACATGTACTTCATAGTCTTCATAGATTCTTCAATGGATCACATCATTGGGGATTAGCTCCCTCCTAAAACCGACTGCGTGCCTGAATGATCCATATGCATGCTTTTCTTTTGGAATTCTGCAATCAACTCCCTCCATCTGAGAGAGTCCATGCTTTCGTCTGCATCCTTCTTTGCTTTTTGCAAATTATCACAAGTCTATTCTAGTTTCCTCTTGATTACTGAATTCTTCCTGGTCTGACTCCTTTCGAGTCTGATTCTCTTTGAGTCTCTTCAAGTTTGGTTATGATTGCGGCCCATCTGGTAGTTTTTACTTATATACTATTATAATAGCTTCCACAGTGATTGTCACCAAAAGTTGTCATTGTAATGGCAATCCTTTTCTTGTTATTCTCCCATAGGTATTGTTTCATTGATACTGACCATCTTATCTTCTAAGAAATAGATACACATGATATATATATGAACTATGTAAACATGGTATGTACAAGGACCGTGTTACAAAAGAATATTGTTACCTTGACTAGTAGACAAAGTCTGCTTCTTCATGCTTGACTTTCTTTGAGGGTTCCTTTTCTTTGGCAACTGTTGCTTCGTGAGTTTTATTCCTTTTCTTTAACCAAGGAAACTGGTTCATGAAGTGACCATATTTTCGACAGTTGAAGCATTGTATTTTTGACATATCCTTTCTTGAACTTCTTTCTTGAATCAAATATTTTCTTTCTTCCATATCTTTTGAACTTTGTTGCAAAGGCTTGAGCATCTTCTTCCTTATGAGGTTTTCCTTTAGAGTTCAACCTTGTCTCTTCTTGTGCACATTAGGTCCAAAGTTCTTCTAAAGTTGGGAACTCCTTCCTTGTATTCACGCTTGCTGCAAATGCATCCCATGATCTAGAGAGACCATTGAGTGCGATATTTACTAATTCATTTTCTGAAATGATTTCCTCAATGACTTGTAGTTTAATTGAGAGATTCTTACAAAGTATGAAGCTATGGTGGATATATAAGATCAAACATGCAGCTCGTGGAAGTGTTGAGAAATACAAATCAAGATTTGAAGCTAAAGGGATTCGTGATACACGACGAGAAAACTCATGTGTGTAGGTTGAAGAAATCCCTATATGGACTAAAACATGCACCTCGTGCTTGGTATGAGAATATGGATGGATTCCTGATGAGTTTGGGATTCAACAAGAGTGTTGTTGATCCAAATCTATATTATCATATTGTTGGTGACGAGTGCCTAATCTTGGTCTTGTATGTGGATGAATTAGTGCCTAATCTTGGTCTTGTATGTGGATGAATTATTCCTCACCGGTTCAGATAGACTTATTGTTGAATGCAAGTGAGCAGTGACTTTTGAATTTGAGATGAAAGATCTAGGTATGATGCACTACTTCTTGGGACTAGAGGTATGGCAGAGGACTGATGAGATATTCTTGAGTCAAGGAAAATATACAGTGGAGATATTGAAAAAGTTCTGTATGATAGACTGCAAATCCATGCCTACACCGATGGTGATGGATTTGAAGAAAATGAATGATGCTTCTATTGATTCAGGCGAGATTGATCCACATTTGTACTGACAATCGATTGGATCATTGATCTATCTGGTTAACACCAGACCTGACATATGCTATGTAGTGAATGTACTTAGTCAGTTCATGAGCCAGCTGAGACAAACTCACTGGATAACAACGAAGCATGTACTGAGATATCTACGAGGCACAGTTGGATATGGCATGAGATATGCCTCCAGTGTAGACATGAGTTTGCAGGGATATGCTGATGCAGATTAGGCAGGGAGCGGAGCGTAGTGGACCGGAAGAGCACATCAGGTTGTTGTTTTACCTTGGGGTCTGCCATGGTTTCCTGGTGCAACAGGAAACAGAGCTCTATGGCCTTGAGTACTGCGGAAGCAGAGTATATAGCGTTGAGTGTGGTAGTCTGCGAAGCAGTGTGGCTTCACAAACTCCTGACAGATTTATTTGATCATGAGATGGATCCTACCATTATTCATTGTGATAACCAGAGTTGTGTGAAGCTCTTTGAGAACCCTGTGTTTCACGATAGATTGAAACACATTGAGAAAAAATATCATTATATTAGAGACATGGTGTAGAGGAAAGCAGTACACGTGCAGTACCTTCCTACACATGAGCAGATTGCAGATATCTTCACCAAACCGCTTGCCAAGACGAAGTTCGAGTACTTCCGTGAGAGACTTGGCCTGGTGGAGAATGCCTCCCCAGTTGAGAGGGAGTGTTGATGATTACCGCTTCGTGAGACATCCTTTAGGACACAGACTGAGTGAGTCGACCTGTGAGAGAGCCCATGTGTTGGGTGCCCATGAGATGGGTGTGTTGTTCCTCTCTGGACTAAGATGAGATGATGTGATCCGTATTTTATGAGCAGAACAAAACGACTACGGATTATTAATAGATGCTTAACACAAAATAACAGAGATACAGTAAAACTAGTTTTCTATTCAATAAGGAAATAAGTTGAAACTGTAAAATGCAGCGGAAAACAAACTTGTTGGAATGGTGGCGGCTTATCTCTGAGAAGAGATGTGACAACTGTGCTCATTCGCAAGAAGATGATTACAATGAGGCTCGAAAAACCTTTTTACAATAAATAGGAGTGTCAAAAATTCTAGACATCCAAAAACCTAACCCTGGGAGATGAAGCGCCAAAAGTCATTTGGGCCCCGTTTGGGTAAGTCAGTGCATCAACTTCCTGGGGTCGTAACTTTTGCATAGGATCTCTGTTTTAGGCGTACGATAGCCCATTGGAAAGATCTATCCGAGGACTACAACTATTGCCCAAAATTTCATGATGAAAATTTATGATGCGTGCATACCCAAAAAAACGTCGTTTAGGGCCTCAAAACGGCTCTGAAAGTTCAGGACCCACAAAACTGTTAAAAATAGTAAATTACCAAAATTGTCAGAAAGTTGTTTTGAGCCAGCTGGAAAAGGTGGGTGGCCACCAATATCCACCTGGATCAATCCTCCCTCTTTAGGAAGCAATGGTCTCCATTGTGTTGAGTTCCCCCATCAGATGAGGAAATTTCTACTGAATTTGGCACCAAATGAGCCACTTGCCTTGGTGCAGGAGCTACCTTGCTTTGACGACTCGATAAAGCTGGATCCTTTGTTGTCAAGTGCCCTTGATTTGTGTGTCCACAATATGATCACTAGAGGCCTATTGTATGCAGTTGGGGTTGAGCTCTGTTGGTGTTAGTTGTTCTGCTACGTCTGAGGTGTCCAATAATGGTGGGAAATAAGGCCGAAGGAGGTCCACGTTGAACATTGGGTGCAAGCCAAGGAAAGGAGGAATGTTGAGCTCAAAAGCATTATCCCCCACAACCTTGGTGATGGTGTATGACCCATAACGGAGTGGACGAAGCTTCCGATGGGGTCATGTAAGGCGTTCTTTCTGCAAGTGCGACCAAACTTTGTTGCCCACCTAAAACTTATGTGGCACCCGATGTTGATCATGGTGTTGTTTGTACTTGTCATTGGACTTATGTAGGATCTCCTCAACCTACTGGCAGATGTGCTAGATCCGCTCAATTAATCGGGTGGCTTTGTTAGCTTCAGTTGGAGCAGGAGATGAGTCGACCGAGGTGACTGCAAGGGGAAGTGCAACATCTATGGGACCCAATGGTTGGAATCCCAACTCCACCTGAAAGGGGCTGTGGCCGGTTGAGCTATGCAGGGCTCGGTTATAGCTATGTTGGACATAGGGAAGACTCTCATCCCATGTGTGACGGTGCTTGGATTATACATGCGCAGAATATGCATGATCATTCGATTTACAACCTCGGTTTGGCCATCTTTCTGGGGGTGGAAGGTCGTGGATTTGGTGAGCTTGGTGTCTAGCAATGACCAGAGGCTCGACCAGAATGTGCTGAGAAATCGACTGTCCTGATCTGAGACAATGGTTTGTGGGATTCCAAAATGTACCCAGACTCGTTCTAAGAAGAGCTTGGCAATGGCTTCTGCTGTGATGCTCTTCTTACAGGCAACCATAATCACCATCTTAAAAAAGTGATCAACAACCACAAAAACACAGTCACTTCCCCGCTTGGTGGACGAGAGGCTCTACATGTAGTCCATTGAGATGGATTCCCATGGCCTTTCAGGAGTAGGAAGAGGGGTGTACATGCCATGTTTCTTAGTGGTCGGTTTGGCAATAGCACAGGCAGTGCAGAGGTACCCCAGTAGGTGAGGAGAAGATATTTGAGTATTCTTCCATGACCTTATCTACTTGCTTCTGCTGTGTGGAGAGGTTGGCTGCAGAGACCCTGGATGTGGCTGTGATCTTTCACTCATTCTGAGAGTGAATCACGAAGAAGACAAACTTCCCTGTCTGAGAGATGACCTTCCTGCATTGCTTAGTAGAGATCAAAGAAATAGCGCTAGGTGGGACTGCCTTGGGTATCCTGTACAATTTCCTGTTCAAAGTAATAATAACACTACGAGGCCTAGACTCATATACAACATGACGTTTCCATAAATAAGGTTGTCCCAAAAGAACATCACAAACTTCGAGAGGAACAACATCACACAATAGCTCATCTTTGAAGGGCTTGATGTTGTACGACAGTCGACACTGTTGGCTGAAGCAGAGATCGCTTCCTTGGCGGAGCCATCCAATGGTGTAGGGTTGTGGGTGCAGCGTTGTCGGCAAGGCCAAACACTTGACGACCTCTGTTGAGATGATCTTCTTCTGCATACCGCTATCAATGATGAAGTGCAGCGGGGTGCCTTTTACCCACATTTGTGAATGGAAGAGGCACTCTCCTTCTTCTAGCTCGTCTGGTTCACTATGCTAGAGCTTGATGGTAGCAACAGTGGCACTGGGTTCCGTGTCAATGATCCGTCTTCTCCTTTCTAGTTCTGACTCAGAGTTAGAACCAACATCTGATTCAGAGGCTTTCACTTCAGCCACCAGCCACTGCTTTGAGTGGCAGTCAGCAGTGTTATGTCAAGGGCTTTTATGGAAGTTGCACCACTTCCCGGTATCTTTCTTTGTCTTTCCGGTGTCCTTTGCTTGCGGCTTGGACTGGTTGTCCTGATACTGTCCATATTTTCTCTATCCTTTGTTCTGTGGGTTGGGGCCGCCCTTTCCTGGCTTTTGTTGTGAGGGGTTCCCCAACCCAAATTGTCGCGTCTTTTGTTTGAGCTTCTGCTCGATTTTGACGGCATATCGGTAGGTCGCGCCCAAGGATGAGATGTCTAGAAATTCCATTTCAATCTTGATGTATCTATGCAGAGCATTGTGATACTTGAGCACTAGATGTCACTCTGAATCTTTGATACCCAGCTTGGTGCGCAAGGTATGGAAGATATTTGTGAAATCTGACACTGCGTGGTCTTTTTCTTGCCGCAGTGTGGTCCATTTGATATACAAGTCATCATAACTTCCGACAGGGTAGTATTGTTCCTTAATAGCATCCCTGAAGGATTCCTAGGTGGCTGTCACTGTAAATAATGAGGGTTCCTCTGTTTCCTTTTGCTCACAGAAAGTTTCCCACTAATCTTTGACATAGGGAACGACTTTGAGGAGTGCAAAAGTAATCTTTTCTCTATTCGAAAAGTTATGGACAGAAAAATACCCTTCTAGTAGATTCAACCACTTGTCTACAACATCTGCGTCTATATGACCTTCAAATATAGGAATATCGAAGTTTATTTTTACCTTGGGGTGGCGCCTTCGCTCAAAGAAGATGCGTCGCCTGTTGGTAGCCGCCGAAGGATTTGTGCGAAACTATCCATCATCTCATTCTTCTGTTGCGTGAGGGCTTCCTCAATCAATAATTTGAAAAGATCTCCTATCCCGTCATCTTTCTTTTCTCCTACCATGAGAGGTCGCTTGGGCGTGTGAGAGATTTTTTCCTTAAGAGAAACAAGCTCGAGACCCAACTCTTTGTACTCCGACCTCGTTGGGGACATGCATTAAGATGATAAGGGTCAGACCACTCTAATACCACTGATCCAGATTTTATGAGTAGAACGAAATGACTACAGATTATTAACAGATGCTTAACACAAAATAACAAAGATACAGTAAAATTGGTTTTCTATTCAATAAGGAAATAAGCTGAAATTGTAAAATGCAGCAGAAAACAAGCTTGCTGGAATGGTGGTGGCTTATCTCTGAGAAGAGATGTGACGACTGCGTTCATTCACAAGAAGATGATTACAATGAGGCTCAGAAATCCTTTTTACAATAAACAGGAGTGTCAAAAACCCTAGACATCCAAAAACCTAACCCTAGGAGATGAAGCGCCAAAAGTCATGTGGGCCCCGTTTGGGTAAGTCAGTACATCAACTTCCTGGGGTCGTAACTTTTGCACAGGATCTCTGTTTTAGGCGTACGATAGCCCGTTGGAAAGATCTGTCCAAGGACTACAACTGTTGCTCAAAATTTCATGATTAAAAAAAAACGTCGTTTAGGACCTCAAAACGGCTTCGGAAGTTTAGGCCCCAAAAAACTGCTAAAAATAGTAAATTACCAAAAATGTCAGAAAGCTGTTTTGAGCCAGATGGAAAAGGTGGGTGATCACTGATATCCACCTAGATCACGATGTGTGCCCTTGTGTGGGGTGAGGATTCCCATGAGATGGGTGTGTCGTTCCTCTCTGGATTGAGATGAAACGATGTGTACCCCTGTGTGGGGTGAAGGTGCCCATGTGATGGGTGTACATCAGACTCTGGATTGAGTTGTTATGACGTGTGGTCTCCTGCCTTGTGGACTCAATTGAGTTAGGCTTGAGATGGTACTCCAGATGATTCTCCCGTGGACTCAGTGAGATAGAGATATGTTGAGTAGGATGTCCCTGTGGCTGAGCACAGGTGGACGTGCCCCTAGTGGTTGAGCACTAGTGGATGTGTGAGATCCCTTACTATATTGTTCGAGAGTAAGATTTACATGTAACCCTAATTGTGATGTAAAGGGTACCGGTTGGCTCCACCATATGTGAAAGATAATTAATGTTTATTGTAATAATTAATTATTTTATGAGTTATTGAGGTCATCCCTATTGTGCCATCAAACACACCTATTAGTGTGTCTGGTCTAGTATAAGCAAAGGTGATTTCCCCATTGAGGAAACACACAAGTCACTTGTCATTTGGAAATTTCAGCAAGTGCATCTTCTAGGGCTGAAGTGCTCACCTCTCTTGGGTGCAAGTTTCAAGGTAGTAGAGCAACCTCTTGTGTGCATTAGGGTTTCATGGTTGGAGGATCTTTTCTTGAGAATATAACAAATGATTGTTGGATTTTTCTCCCTTGTTGAGAAGGGTTTTCCTAAGATATTTATTGTGTTCTTGTGCATGGTTATTCTTCTCGTGATCTTGGTTATTGCAACACTTGTAAATTGTGTAGCTGCATTTGTGCATGGTTCAAGTAAATGATAAAACGAAATAAACCTCATGCTTGAGCCTAGCATAGTGAAAATTCAAAAACATCTAGGAGGAGGCTCATATAGAGTCCAGGAACAAGCAGAGAGGTAGTGATGATGAGAACCATGCCCTAGTTGCTCATGCTAGAAAGGGAAAAGGAAATGGTTCATGGAAAAATAATATAGGGAGAGAGGCATCTCCATAACAGGGGAAGAAGAAGGACCTTCGCAAGGTTAAGTGTTTTGATTTCCCTGAGTATGGCCACTATGTTTCACAATGTCCACAATGGAAGAAAGGGGGAAATAAGTAGTAGGCATCATCAACAGAGGTGGATGAGGTTTGAAACATGCTTCATAGGGAGTTCTTATTGGTCTCTGCCCTTTCTGGTGCAATTTTCGGTAGTGGGGCTTTGTTTGTGGATAATGGAGCTACATGTCATATGACAGGAGCACAAGAGTTGTTTGAGAGCTTCACAGAGTCTGACTCAAATATGTATGTGGGATTTAGTACGGGGACCAAAAACATGCAGTGCAGAGGTTCATAACAGTGTCATTTCGAATGGAGCCACGAGATGTGTTGAGGGTGACAAATGTGTTATGGGTGCCAAAACTCAGGAAGAGTGTGCTCTTAGTCTCAATGATTGAGGAGAAGGGATATGAGGTTTTGTTATGAGATGGATAGGCGTTGATCATGCCAAAAGGATCTAGTTCAGACACAACAATGATCAGGTAACAATAAAGGTTGTGAAACTTGAAGGAAGTCAACCTTCAAGTTCTGGTGCGAAGGAGCAACCTTCCAAGTCTGTCAAGAGGAAGTTAGAATTTAGAGAGAGTCAATAGGCTCAGAAGAAGAGTCAACTGTCTAGAGGAAGTCAACCTTCATGTTCAGGTGGGAGAGAGGATTCTTCCAAGACTTTCAGGGAAGTGTCATGGGTTGAGGCAGGATGCTCATAAGTGGGAGGCTTCTAGGAGAAAGGTGTCTTCCAAGAAGGGTCCATGTCTTCCAAGAATGGTCCATGTCATACAACGAGATTTGCTTTCGTGTAAGAGGGAGAAGTTGTGGTAGCGGATCCAATGTGGGAGGCAGATCCACTTCCAATGTGGGAGACTGACATACTTCCAGATGATGGTGGATGGAATACCTCAATTGCTAAGAGGGAGTGTTGATATTTTTGTAGCACCGAGAGGTATTCTCATATTGGCCTTGGTGTTGGGCATGTGAGAATCTTTGTTGGCACTCACATTGCAATTTTATTTTAGTGAAAACCCCTTGTATATTGAGCCAAGGCTTGGTTGGGACTTCACACCCACATGTTGGGGCTTCACAACCACATGGAGGAATAAAAAATTATAATTTAATGTTGAATTTAGTGAAGGGATTCTAAACTCACTTTAGACTCCTATAAAATGAGAGGCAATGTGAGGATCATTGTGACATTACAGAGTTGACATAAGTTAGTGAACACTTGTGCCAAGGAGATTGGGACCTGGGTGGCAATTTCAGAAGGAATTTTTGCACTTTGACAAATCTGGCCTAGAGTTTATGGACATTCTTTTCTGTTTTTAGCCAAGGAGAGAAGACCACATGTGTGAGAAGGAAAAAAAAGACAGGTCGCATGTGGAAAAAGAATCGGGTTGCACCTATGACAACAACATAAACAAGCCACATGTGTGGTACACACTGTATATACCACACATGCAGACCATACAACTGACGTCAGTATACCATACACTACCGTATGAATGGCGTCCGTAGGTTGTACAACTAGGGTTTGGACAGGTTTGCAAGGTGATTTTTTTTCAAGGGTATTTTGTTGAATTTGTAATTTGCTAGAAGACTAGTTTTGTCCTCATAAATTCTCAATCAAGGATTTTTCAAAACAATTTTTTTTTGTGTCTCATGTCTATGGATGATTTTTCTCTGATCTTTTTGTTTTTGCTATTGTAATTTTATGTCATTATTTCAGTGTAAAATTGTTCAATGATAACAACCCTAGTTTGTTGTTTGATGTCATTAGGAAGACATTTTCAGAGATGAAATTGAATGCATTGAATTCGCTGCATTTAAATTTGATAAAATGCACTACAATAACATGATATGAATAATCAAACATTTAGTTCAAGGATGGGGATATTGTTACACATCAAAATTACTCACTTCGATAGTGTCGCAAGTGTCGTCATTACAAGTGTCGCAAGTGTTAGGAAAAGCATACTGCCATAATGCCTATGTCGTACCTATAACGACATCGGAAAGACACTTGACACACATCAAACATTTGACTTGGAAGAAGGGGAATGGTTAACTGGGTTTATGAACCTCTTGCCATCTGAAAGAACCACAAAAATTGAGTTTTTAGAGGAGAGTGCTCCCCTATACCTCTGTTAGGAGTGTTGGCGCCCCCCTATGCACTATCTGGGAGCATTATAACACTCCCTTTGCCATTTTGAAGGAGCGTTACTGCTGTTGGGAGTGCTGGCGCCCCCCTAAACCTTGCTAGGGAGCGTTATAATGCTCTGACATCCCTTTTGAGGGAGCACTACCTATTCTGGGCAGCAGTTGGTCTGTTGAGAAGAATGAGGGAAAGATCCCTTCAATCCCTGAAGGCAATTGGATTTGAATCCTTGGTTAAGCCATGATCTCAGGGAATATCCCTAATTGAAGGAGGAAAATCCTCAACTTACCCCAAAGATATCTCAAGTGGTTGAGCCTCTCCAAGCCTATATAAGCAGGCTTTCTTATGGTGAAAGGGGAATGGAGTTTAGAGATACCAAACTTATGGTCTCATAAGAAATGGGGGAATGATTGGAGGCATGAAACCTATGATCTCATAGGAAACACACAGTGAAGTGGAGGAGGATAATCAGCGAAGTTATTTTCATTATGATCCCAGGTCTTTCGAGCAAGGGTTAGACAAGGAGGACTCGATGAAGCTGTTGCATTCGCATCTACAGTTGTAAGTTTCCTTCGTTGTTGTTTTCATTAATATGATATGCTTGGTTTGTTTCTTTCTAGTTTGTGCTTAATCTCACATGAACTTGTCTCTAATAGATAGGTCTATTTCAAGCTAATATCAGTAGAGTAGGAAGTGGTTGTACTTTTGTTTGTCTACGGGGCTTATCGAAGAGCGAAAGATTGGAGCTCAACTCGGATTGTGCAGGGACAAACACCGGTAAAAGGTACATCTTTCCTCATTCCTCCTCATGCATTAGTTTTTGTAGACCTAAAAAGGAAGTCAGTGACCATGATAAGCATTTTCTTTCTTAAGAGTTAAGAGTCTAACTCTCAAGAGGAGATCTACCTGTCCGCAGGGAGATTTTCCTTCAACAGAAACTGGCGACTCCGCTGGGGATCGAATCGAAACTTTTCAGTTTTGGTCTTCCTCATAGACCTTGTCTTACCCTTTGTTGTTTTCAGACCTTGTTCACCCCATATGTTTGATTTCATATGCTGATTGACTCTTTACCCCATCATATTCATCTTGATTGCCAAAATTTGACTGAAATTTTGGGTTTTTGACCTTTTTTCTGAGTTTTTGAAGCCTTGCGCCCCTGTACCCATGTAAGCCCAGCGCTAGCACTCCCTAAAAGTCTTAGACAAAGCTTTATAATGCTATGGTGTCCCTTACACCAAAGCGCCAACCTCTCCTTTGCAAAAATACCTTCCAAAATTGCATTTTTTCAGGTCCAGACCCTGTTTTTTCACTTGTTGAGGTTCTTTGTGATTCAATGCTTCTTCCTATTGACCTTTGACATCCTTCCTCCTGAGAAGTAAGCACCTTGTTGTTCAGATTTTGTGGCCTTCTTCCTTATTTTTGAGTTTTTGTTGTTGAGAGCTTGAAATCAATCCACTGCTTTCTTCTCTCCTATTCGACTGAGCGGGAACTCTAGTGAAGGACATCAGAAGTCTGTGGCTCTTCTCATTTGATTCTTTGAGGTCATATTGTCCAATCTCTTTCTCCTTCCTTTTGCATTTTTTGGTTTTCTTTCTCTTGTTTGATCGCAAAAAGGGTGTGTTGTTTGTGCGAAATTTGTGTATGCTTGTCCGAATATCCTTGATTTGAAAGGGTAGTTGGCAGGAGAAATTTTGCATTGAATTAATCATCATTCGCATACAAACGACAAAAGTACATCTTAGTGATTGGTTTGCATATTAGAAAGCTTTTCTGAAATGTTTTAGCATTACATCAGATTGGATTGAGAACAAAATTGATTGAGGGCATTTCTTATTAAGTGTTTGATAGTGAAAACGACTCTTTCTCTCTCCCTTAAATAGGCATTCATTGAAAAGAAATGATTGTTTATCATCTTTTATGCATTTTTTGGGAATTGAGTCATCATTCCATTAGTTTCACTTTCGTACACCCTCTGAGTAAACAACAACCACTAAAATCAACGCTTAACTAAAATCTATCAGACTTTTTACATCTTTGTTAGAAAACCTACATTAGTTTAAGGTGTAGGGCTTTGGAATATGTTGAACGGATAACTTTCCAAGGCTATCAAACAAACTTAGTATCTTGTGGTAGAGAGAGTGAAATCCAATTGTCGTATAGGCTTTCTGGGATCCCCCTCTTAGACAAGGGTTACGCACGAGGTCACATTCGGGTGAATTACGGAGATTATCCCTCCGTGGTTCAACTGTTTGTAGTGGTCGGATCGTATATTGGGGGTCACTTGAAGGTATACCCACAATGTTGAGTGGAAGCCTTTCAAGTTGATTTCGAACTTGATATCCTGCCCATACGTTCTGACTGGACTGTCGACTGTACCCACCCAGGGGCTGATTGCGAATTGGTGACCTTAGTAGCCACAATCTTTAGGGTCTTACACAAGGTGACGGTGAAGGGAAGTCTCACTGTACCTGAAACAGACGTTGGTCAAACTCACTCGGGCTCCTTGGAGGGTAAATCCACAATTACTGCATGGAAGCGTGCACCAAGGCATAAGTCCGTTAAGCAGGTCGCCAACGTAACTGATCCACTCGCTCACACAGGGGTTACGCACGAGGTCACATTCGGGTGAATTATGGAGATTATCCCTCCATGGTTCAACTGTTTGTAGTGTTCGGATCGTATATTGGGGGTCACTTGAAGGTATACCCACAATGTTGAGTGGAAGCCTTTCAAGTTAATTTCAGACTTGTTATCCTGCCCATACGTTCCGACTAGACTGTCGACTGTACCCACCCAGGGGCTGACTGCGAATTGGTGATCTTAGTAGCCACAATCTTTAGGGTCTTACACAAGGTGATGGTGAAGAGAAGTCTCATTGTACCTAGAACAGACATTGGTCAAACTCACTCGGGCTCCTTGGAGGGTAAATCCACAATTACTGCATGGAAGCTTGCACCAAGGTGTAAGTCTGTTAAGTAGGTCGCCAATGTAACTGATCCACTCGCTCTATCCCCACCCCTTCCTATTTTGATCTCGCGATGTTGGATTTCATCACCAACTAGTGCTTTCATCGTGGGAAGGTTTGTTTGATTGATTGCTTCTCAGATTCATAGCGTGTGTTGTTTGTTTTACTTAGTGGACTTTAGGTCGAGTCAGTGTTAATGGCATCGAATCTCGAGAGTACCAATGGAGGAACCCCTTCTCCTAGGGAACCTTATACCTTTCCTTCGTTTGGAAACTTTGGTCCTTCGTATATTGCCACACCGAGTCTTCCAGGACTCACCATCGGATTACCAGTTTGGTTATTCCCCACTCCGGTGATCCCGAATCCTCCCAATGTTTCAGCTGCACCTAATACTTTAGATGTCAATACACCACCCACACATCAACCTCACGTCGAATTTTCGCCTTCTTTGCCCATTAAGTCTCTTTCCATTTTTCCTTCTTTGCCTAGTGAAAGCTCTAAAGCAAGTAACCAGGTTGATCAGAAGAAGAAGAAACGAAAAGAGAGGAAGAAGAAGACCCCAAAAAGGACCAAGACCCCAACAACACCATATGTTAGCTCTAAGCAACCAATGACTATTAATAGTACTGGGAGTATTGATGAGGTCAACAAGATTAAAATGAAGAATCTAAAACCCAAATTCCCTTGCAGTCTTTGTAAGGGTGACCACTTTTTGAGGGATTGCCCCGGCCTTATCCAGGTCTTAGAAGTGTGGTCCTCCATGTCATCGGCCTCTATCGATCATGCCGATGATACCCTGTCAACTAGTGATGTTAAGGTTGGTAAGAGGAAGAAAACTGTCAAGTTCCCTTGCATGTTATGTAAAGGTGATCATTACTCTCACCTTTGTCCTCGTATGGACGAGGCTTCTTCTCTTTTGGAAAAACTTCAACTTCCAAAAGGTTATCGTAAGATTTCCCCCGACCCATCRTTAGTTGATGGACTGGTCAATCCGGTTCCATCCCYGGTCAGTCCGGTTGATCAGGTGGTCAATCTAGTTTCCTCATCGATTGAACCGCAAACCCAAGTAGCTGATCCAGTTCCGTCATCGATCARCCCCACTCTTCATCAAAAGAGTGTAACCCAAGTGGTCGATCCGTTTTCATCCTCGATCGATCCCACTCTCTCGTTAGAGGGTGACACCAAAGTGGTCGATCCGGTTTCACCATTGGTCGATCCCACTCTTTCGTTAGAGGGTGACACCAAAGTGGTCGATCCGGTTCTGCCATTGGTTGATCCCACTCTTCCTCTGAAGAGTGCCAAAGTGGTCGATCCAATTCCACCATTGGTTGATCCTACTCTCCCTCTAGAGAGTAAACCCGATACTGCCCATGTTTTTCTCGTTGATACAGACTCTACCGTGCCGGGGGGCATTCCTCCTTCTCCTGTGAAACCCCCTCCAAGTAATGAGGCCATCATTTTTTATTGGGGTGAGCTAACTGGACCTCGTCTTCCCTCTCACATTCCTTTCCAGATTACTGTACAGGTTTGTGGTCGAGATGTTCCTCAAACACTAATAGATGAAGGTGCGTCCATTAGTATTTTGTCCTTTGTTGCTTGGCACACTTTGGGTTGTCCTCAGTTTGCGCCGATTACACAGAATCTGTTGACTTTTAACAGAAGAACTAGTCAACCTTTAGGGATCCTTCCTCAGTTTCCTGTAATTTTGGGAGGGAAAACTGTCTTTATTGATGTCATGGTAGTCCGAGACCCCTTGGATTTCGCTTTACTCCTTGGGCGGGATTATGTCTATGCTATGAAATCTCTTGTGTCCACTCTTTTCCGTGTGATATCTTTTCCTCACGATGGAAAAATTGTGACTATTGATCAACTTTCATTCATCGACCCTGACTGGATTACCTCCCTAAATGGTTCTTATATGCAGACAATATCGCCCTCGCTGCATGCCAATTATGTGGCGTTGTCTCCCATGACTTCAACTTTCGATGATTTGGATCCAGTAGTTGACATGGTGATCTCTTCGGTAGGGCTATTGGAGACTGATCTCCTTAACCTTGTCGCGACCCTCGACATGTGTTCCTTCCAGAGTGATTATCTTCCATCCAGTGAAGATCTCTTGGAAGCCATGACTGAGTTTTGTCCCTTGACATGGTGTCCTTCCAGAGCGTTATCCTCTTGGAAACCATGATCGAGAGAGAGTAACAAGCATAGTTTCTTTTCTCTATAGCAAGCTCATTAAAAAATGAAACAGAGGCTTTGAGCATAGTTTTCCTCTCTGTAGCAAGCTTGTTAAAAACTGAAACAACAATCTGGGGATCGAACCTAGAACCTTGAGCATAGTTCTTTTCCTATGTCAAGCTCGTTAAAAAATGAAACATTTGCCTCTCCTTTCAAGTTGAGTCTTTCATCAGATCTCGTAGATGTCGAGTCGAGTCTTTCATTAGGTCTCGTTTTTTAACCTTCATTTCATCCACCTGTATCCTTTTTCTCCATCTAGCACATAAATTGGTGACAACCTCACAGTCGGTGAATGAATTGAAGCTTGGGGGACATGTCTCTAGCCTTTGATGATCATTCTGGAGTCAAGCCACTAGCTTTCAAGCTGGGGGTAGCATACTGAGCTTAGTCTTTGTTCTTTCTCGTGCTCGTAAATACATGAGAATGCATCCGAGTAAACTTTTATCTCTTTTTCGGACCTGTATGGATACATGAAAAAGGAACCCCCTAGAGTCTCCTTTAAGCTATTTTCAAACTCTCTAAACATGAAAAGATTGTCGAGTGATCTTGCTTCCTTTCCCACTCATTAAAAGGTTTGAAAGGGCATCTTTCGAGTGATAATTTATCTCTTTTTCGGCCTCGCGAAACTAACATTACGTAAAAGGACAACATTGGAATCTTCTTTAAGTCATTTTCAGACTCTCTAAACATGAAAAACTACTGAGTTTACCTTCTCTGGACTCGTTAAACGATTATACACTGAAGGGCCCATATGGGATCGAACCCTTACTTCTTCCAGTTCGTTAAACAAAGGAAGAGGAACTTACCGAAGGTGAGTTTTATCGAGTATGTGTTATCCTCCTCGAGCTCGTTAAATTAAAAAGAGGTACTCGTCTATTTGGATGGGGGAAAAATTGAAGGAAGCAAGCCAAGTAGTTTTTGAGAACATTACCAGTAACTCTTAGAGTCACCCTTGAACACGACACTTTTTCTTTGCGCACATATTAATCTATTGAACCTCTGCATTGAGCCAATCCTTTGAGTTTCTTTTACTCCTTTGGGTCACCTGACGTAAGTCACAGCATCCACTGCATCATCAAGTTTTGGTCTATGTCATGTTTCTGTTGTTGTGCCTCAGTGTTCAAGGGAAGTATCCGCCTCGAGAGTCAGCCATCACAAATATCTTGTCTCAATACCCATGTCAGTCCATGTTCATTTGATCTACCAATTACATCTCTGTGTCTATTTCGTGTCGTTGATGGAGGATACATTAAGGCCCTCCTTCAACGAGTCTATTCCTGTTGACTTCAACACATTATCCAGGAACTAGATTTAGAAACCAATTAGTACTTTGGGACTTGCATGCCTCAATGGCAGGCCTCCTCACGTCCGACATTGGGTTTACATCATTGAACTCTGATCAGATGATTCCACGAATGTTCGACTTCAATTCATCCATTCACATTCAGTGGAATGTACTCGAGTAGCTTGGGAATCATTGACATCAATGGTGATTTCCCTCACGCTTGTTAACGGTTTACATCACTGACCAGTAATCAAGTGGTTTCTGCCATGTTCGACATCAGGACATCTATTCACATGGTTAGATTCGTACTACATTGGGATCGGTAAGAAGACCCTGGTTTGAGTGATCACTCTGATATGTACTTTTCCCAGGTTGCGATGGAATTTCTCTTGAACAAATGACACATATACTGTCACATAGATCCACTTTGTATTGGTCGTGGCTATGTCTTGTCATTTCGTAGATCCACTGTGTATTCTTCGTGGCTACGATCAGTCCAGGTCATGAGAGTATAGATCCACACTGTATCCTCAGTGGCTATACCTTTTTGTCAATATGATTATGGATCCGCAATGTATTAATGGTGGCCATACTTTGAAAGTCTCTATCACTCAAGCATAGGTATGCCTGCCTTGGGTTTGAAACATGTCATAATATTTGTTGGATGTTTGTGTGCAGCTTCTGTCAAGTTCTCTGCGTCTATACCCTTGCTTGAAAGTCTATAAAGTATTTTAGTTATCAGTTCTCGTCTTCTAACTTCATACTTTGGGGGGCAATATGTTACACATCAAAATTACTCACTTCGATAGTGTCGCAAGTGTCGTCATTATAAGTGTCGCAAGTGTCGCATTTTGCTCACAAGTGTCGCAAGTGTCAAGAAAAGCATACTTCCATAATGCTTATGTCGTACCTATAACGACATCATAAAGACACTTGAAACACCTCAAACACTTGATTTGGAAGAAGAGGAATGGTTAACTGGGCTTATGAACCTCTTGCCATCTGAAAGAACCACAAAAATTGGGTTTTTGGAGGAGAGCGCTCCCCTATACCTCTGTTAGGAGTGCTGGCGCCCTCCTATGCACTATCTGGGAGCGTTATAACACTCCCTCTGCCTTTTTGAAGGAGCGTTCCTGCTGTTGGGAGTGCTGGCACCCCCCTAAACCTTGCTAGGGAGCGTTATAACGCTCTGACAACCCTTTTGAGGGAGCGCTACCTATTTTGGGCAGTAGTTGGTATGTTAAGAAGAATGGGGGAAAGATTCCTTCAATCTTTGAAGGCAGTTGGATTCGAATCCCTAGTCAAGCCATGATCTTAGGGAAGATCCCTAACTCAAGGAGGAAAATCCTCAACTTACCTCAGAGATATCTCAAGTGGTTGAGCCTCTCCAAGGCTATATAAGCAGGCTTTCTTATGGTGGAAAGGAACATGGAGAATGATACCAAACTTATGATCTCATAAGTGATATTTGGAGAAAGGATTTGGAAGCATGAAACCTATGATCTCATAGGAAACACACAACGAAGTGAAGAACAATCGGTGAAGCTATCGTCATTTTGATTGTGGGTCTTTTGAGCAAGGGTTAGACAAGGAGGACTTGACGAAATTGCTGCATTCCATCTATGGTTGTAAGTAACATTTTTGTCCTCATTAATATGACATGCTTGGCCTATTTCTTTCTAGTTTGTGCTTAATCTCACATGAACTTGTCTCTAATAGATAGGTCTATTTCGAGCTAATATCAGTAGAGTAGGAAGTGGTTGTACTTTTGTTTGTCTACAGGGCTTATCGATGAGCGAAAGATTGGAGCTCAACTCGGACCATGCAGGGATAAACATCGGTAAAAGGTACTTCTTTCCTCCTTCCTCCTCACACATTAGTTTATCTAGATCTAAAAGGAAGTCAGTGTCCATGTTAAGCATTTTCTGTCTTAAGAGTTAAGGGTCTAGCTCTCAAGAGGAGATCTACCTGTCCGCAGGGAGATTTTCCTTCAACAGATATAGAATTATTGTCAAATGAACCATCAATATGCCAATTGAATAATTGCCACTTAATTCCTCGTGAATTCTTTTGAAGGGTACTTGAATTCATGTAGAAATAATCATTTTTAATTAATTTTACACATTAATAAATAATTTCAGCAGGATTTGAACCATCAAACTGAGACTTGTTAGACCTTGATCGATTTCTTTGTAATGCACTCCTATGACATCCACAAATGTATCCTACCACGAATACTTGACCACACTTTGAGGATGACATCGTGAATCCTAAAAATGATTTCCTGGGGACTTATCAAGGCATAAACCAAAAGCTTACTCACTTGAACTATTCCCATTCTCCATGATTTTCTCTTCTTTTGAATTTAGTTGCAACTGGGCCCACGAGATGATAACAATTATTTAAATTTGGTCCAAAAAAAGAAAATAAATAAACTTGTATCTCACATGTTTTCAATTGCTCACCATTGTTTCAAATCACATAGGGGTTTTTGAACTCTTTATGTAAATATCATTGGAACATTGAGATATGTCTAGATCTCTATATACATTTGAACACTTTGAAATTCGTCAGTGATATGTGTTTCACATCAAAAAAATATAAAATATTAACATAACAAAGGTTTACCTTATTTATAACATGTTATAAATAATGGTTAAGAACATGTGTTTCCTCTTAAGAGGTCACTTGTTCAAATCCAGAGGGGGGTAGGGTACGTATACCTTTATAGACTTTACCAATCAAATCGCTCGTCTACCTTTATAGACTTTACCAATCAAATCGCTCGTCGGAGGAGGGTCCCTTGTCCCACAAACAAGGGAGTCTCATACACCAATTTGGTGTATTGGCTTCGTTGTGACCTTAAAAATAGATTATTATTATTATTATATTATATAGATAAATAAATAGAGATAACCATAAATTCATTTTAAACCAAAGACATTTAGGATCACTATTAATTTAGTACATTCATTTTCATCATCTCTCATTTTTAGTCAAACGCTTTACCCCCAAACCAATATACAAATGCGTTCTTTCACATCCGGACATAGATTCATGTTTTAGGCTCAGGGTTAAAGAACTTCGGTGGATGACCAAGGCCGTATTATACCCAACCCCCTCTCTAAACCCTAATCTGCCAATACCTGTTTTGGCTTTCCAACCATCTTCCACCTTATTCAGTGCGGCCATCTACGATGTCAATCCAGTTGATAGGGAAACGGTTGGTGACCAACCATGTCCTATTATTATTCCATCGCCTATCAATGGCAAGCTCCCTGCTTCACTCGCTTGCATTTTATGCAAAACCCCACAAAACTTTCGCCAATTTCTGCACAGAAATAACGGACCCGTCCCCAACCCCAGACAGGGGCGTCGCCACGGAATTTCTCATAAAAAAATGTGGTTTAACAGATGCAGAAATTACAAAAGCCTTTAGACATTGCAATAGTTATCTTCGTGCGAAATCACCAAGCCAGAATATGGAAGAGGTTTTGGAGTTGTTAAAAGGCTGTGGTTTGACCACCCCTGCCCAGATTCGACTGGTGGTCCTTGGCAATCCTCACATTTTCTTTT
>ML784924.1:293672-310665 GCA_009831015.1 Picea engelmannii
TTGGGATAACAATTTGTACCAATAGATGAAACGTTTCAATTGAGAACTTCATGCGGTGACGTGACTGAAATGTCTAACATGGTTGGGATAACATAAGCGAATTTTTAATAGAGTAGAATACACAATTATAAACGCAAATTTTGTATAAAGGTTGTTTACGTGATATACAGTGCAATTAGGCATAGGTTCCCAACGAACAAACCACCTACCAACCGGTAATCAGGGATATCGCTTTAAGCAATCCTTGAGTGATTATTCCTGGCTACCATATGCATGGTTAAGTGACCTTTAAAGTTCCCTCACTAAGAACTCTCAGACAACTGTAGAGTCTACGACAATTCCAAATAATTTTGTTGACGCTTGGGATAGGGCTTGAAAGCCCTGGTATCAAAATCTTTGCCCAGCGAACCAAGGTGTTGGTAGATAGGTGAGTTCAATATAGTGTTAAGCCATCCACCAAGGTTTCATCCTAAATGTGGTCTGCCACTGTAATTCTTGGGTGATTTTGGTGGAATAAATATTCCTAAGGCAAGGCACCTAAGTTGAGGAAATTCCACTCATTTTAGTGTTTGGCCCCTATAGACATGTTTATTGAAGCAATTAGAAACCCAAAAAATTGAAAAAGCAAAACCCTCGCCTCGATAGAAATCCATTGCCACCATCACCATGCAGAATGGACGACATGAACTATTCTTGACTTGGGACATGAATGTGTTGTGAAATGAGACATCAATATGTTGTTGCTGATCTGGGACACAGGGTGTTGTAAAATGAACAATCAATGACAGTCTCTTGGTTTTTTTGGATTTTTCTTGATGACTAGTTGAAGTTGTATATAAATTATCATTTTTGACTACTTAGTCCCTGATTTCAAGAACATAACTATTATCAAATGAACCAGAAATTTATTGTATCATTCATAGGGTGCTATGTTGATGATACATGCTGGTTAAATGCACTACAAAACATGATATGAATAATCAGACATTTAGTTCCGGGATGGGGATGTACAATTATTGTCAAATGAATCATCAATTGCCACTTAATTCCTCAATTCTTTTGAAGGGTACTTGAATTCATGTAAAAATAATTGTTTTTAATTAATTTTACTCACATTAATAAATAAATTCTGTAGGATTTGAACCATCAGAAGGAGACTGGCAAGACATCGATTGACTTCTTTGTAATGCACTCTTATACATCCACAAATGTATCGTAAAGAGAATACTTGATCTTCTTTGTAATGCACTCTTATACATCCCTTTGAGGATGACACCATGAATCCTAAAAATGATTTCTTGAGCCTTATGGAGGCACAAACCAAAAGCTTACTCAAAAGACCTATTCTCATTCCCCATGATTTTCTTTTCTTTTGAATTTAGTTGCAACAGGTCCTTCATTTCTCCAAGCCTCTTTCAATTGTACCTTTTTTTTGGCCTATGAGATGATAACAATTACTTAAATCTGGTCCTAAAAAGGAAACAAAATGAACTTGTATCTCCTATGTTTTCAATTGCTCTCCATTGTTTCAATTCACAAAGGGTTGTTGAACTGTTTATGTAAATATCGATGGAATACTTAGATGTGTAGATCTCTATAGGCATCTGAACACTGCGTCTTGTTACGCGTCCTACAAATCCAAACAAGGTTTTGAATAAATTCTTGGGATAATCCATATACCAAGCTCAATCATTGACAAACCTTGAGTAAGCAATCATTGTTCCGACCTTGGGTTTGTAGATGTTCAATCCAATTAAAACATAGCTTGATAAAACTGAACTCTAAGTGTTATACGGTGGTTACTAAAAGAATGAATAAACAATCAACTATAATTCAGTGGAAGCTCTAGGTTTTGCCCATTTTTGTGTGACAGGCTAGAGTAATTGGAAAAATAAAGGAAAGGATATTAAGTGTGGAGCATTCACCCCCTAACAAGAAGTGGGATATGCTCTACTTAATAGCTATGATGGATTTTGTCTAAGATTGGTCTTTTTGTGGGGATGTGGTGAACATCTCTAATGGGGAATCAAACCCTACTAGGGCAACAATAACTCATTTTCATGGACATGACATGCCCCTTTTTACTATAATACAAAATACAAAAAACATACATTAACAATGGTTGTTATGTCATGTATCAATTGTTATTGACATGGTCTATATGGAGTTTTCCTAGCAAGAAGATGTAGAAAGAACCTACAAGGAACAACCATGATGAAATATATGCAAAGGCATGGTAAGTTTTTTAATTTTATTTTGTAAATTGAGGTCACAATTTCTCACAAGGTTGAAATGAATTTTTTTATGTATCATGTGATAGTATATCCTAGATGAGCATTACCTACTCTATGAAAGTTGGCCATTGTGGTTTCTCCTTGCCCTTTTGCCCAACGAATAATGCACCTCGTTGAGATCCTTCATGTCAAACATTGTTGACACAGTTGGAACTTTCGTGAATTTGATTAATACTTTGCTACCATTGATAAATGGTGCCATTCACATACAAAATGAGTACAATAAACTGATCTCCAACTAATATGCAATAAATCTAGTGATCGATGTCACTACGTACAAATCCTTGCCCCAACATATATTAGTCAAACCTCTGGTACAATTGTCTCAGAGATTGCTTCAAGCCCAATAATGACTTATTCAAACAACACACTATGTTGTTGCACCCTTTGACTGCAAAAATCCCTATGTGCTCGATATCAATTTGTTTGTTGAGGTCACTATGAAGAAATGTAGTGCTCACATCAATTTTCTCTCGCTAGAGATATCATGCAACCATCGATGCTAATAATAACCTTATGTAAGCCATCTTTGTTGTTGGGGAGCTCTCATTATTATTTATCCCTCTAGTGTAAGACTAATATTTTGCTACCAATAAGGTCTTGTGTTGTACAACAAATCCACATGATCTTATTTTTTGAAAGACTTATTTGCAACCGATTGATTTCCCACTTATTGGTGATTTCTCCAATTACCCTACCTTGTTTTGTTGCAATGTCGTCATCTCTTCCTCCCTTGATTGTTCCAATGGCGAGCCTCTTTGCATTGAATTGTGTCTGCAAATGTATTAGGCTCTTCTCATGATGCTAAGACAATGTAACCCGATCTCTTTGGCGAGTATCCATAAAGTTCTAGTGGTTTCCTCACCCAAGGGGATCTTCAAAGTGGTTGTTTGCAAACTCGTTGCTCTTCCCCTATGGTTATACCTTGAGTTGGTTTCTCATTAATAATTTTCTCCTTGACTACTAGCATCTATGATGCTACACTTAGTGATTTTAGTCAAAGATAGTGTAATCAACATTAATCACATGTATTACTCTAAGGATAATTGCATATTTCAATCCTAGTGAAAATCGAGAATCACTATTAGAAATGTCACACAAGTTTTTCTTTATTAGGTGCATGACTAATGCTAGGCTTATCTTGATATTCATGAAATCATTCTAGTGGTGTGATTTTAGCAGTTTTGTTGCTCATTAATACTATCGGTTGCCTTAGAGGCTTGGTGGATGAATTCTAAGCCATATCGGTCACCCTTCTCCATTTAATAGGAGGATACTTTGCCTCCTTTTGGTCAATTCAATGAGATGGGTATTTGATTATTGTGCATTCTCATTGGAACTGGTTTGCCTTCAAGCTTCGATTTGTCCTATAATACAAGCCTCTTCAATTCATTCTATAAGATTTTTCTATGCTAAGGTTATGCTACTAAGATTTTGTCAAAATAGTGAGAATTCCCTTGCCCTTGCCTTAGCCTCATGTAATGCAAATCCCTATTCAAAATGTTGATTGCATAACTGGAAGTGTCACTATAATACTCCTTCAACAAAGAGAGCCCATTGGAGGAAATAAAGGACCCTTCCACAAAGAAGGATTGGAGACCATGTACACAAGCCAATCCTCAAGGGATATTTAGTTAGTTGTTATTGCATTTCCATTGGCTAATAAAGAATTATTTTGCTTCCCACCATATGTTATTTAAACTATTTAAACTCATGTTTTGAATGGTTTGTTAGTTAGTGTGCATGCATATGGGTTAGCATAAGTTGCTTTGCTTTATTTATGACCCACAATTATCTATCTCAAATGCAAGCACACAAAAAGCGGTGCAACAAAATGGCAACCAATCTAGGGATTTGAACTATCAATATTGTTCCTAGTTGTTCTTAGGGATTTCTCTAACTCTCTGTTAATTTGTAGGTTCCCAAACGCTGACCCCTTGACCATACCACATCACTGTGATGTCCATATTTTTAAAATTTAAATTTCTAACATTCTTAGGAATTTGCATCAGTATTCCACTTTTTTGCACTAACCTACATGTCTTCCTTCAACTTCAATGCAATTGAAGGTTGTGCCAACAAGCTTTGACTTAGTTGTGTGACCACACTGTTGTGGCTTCTACTATGTTTGTGGTGTACATAAAATTTGATTTTTAGAGGTGTTTAGCTTTGTTGATATATAAGGTTGTTATGGGATGTTAATTTCTTCATGATTTATTCTCTTTCCAACATTGTCATTTAAATTAAAATTCCCTAAAATTAAGGAACTTATTTGTTAAAAACTGATATCTTTTTATTTTAAGTATTTGTCACTTTCAATTCTTTATTTTTCAACAAATTTTAATTCAAAATTATTCTTTACCACCTCACTTGTGTAGAGAATGAAGGACCTAAAGACTCTTCCAGATTGGATTATTCTCTTAGAATTGCCCTTTTTGTTGGAAATATTGTTGTCTTTAATGTCAAACACATGGGGAGACTACATATGTTCAAGATAAAGATTGCAAGATGGAGATTGTTGGAAATATTATTTTTGTATTTTTAATGCTCAATTTGGATACCCTGTCTTTGAAGGCATTTTTACCCTATATACCTAGCTCAAATGAGAGCATATGTTATATGGTTGGAAATATTATTTCGAGACCTTTCCAACAATATGTGGAATTCCATCTAACTCCCTACGAATGAGGAGGTATGATTTTTTTTGTGAGACAACCTGACCAAAAAATTCATGTCGGCTCAGCCAGTCTTTACAGGTAATCCCTAAAAGTGAAGACATAAACACTATAAATAGAAGATAGATGTGCGGATTTGTAGTGTATCCTAGAAATAGTTCAAGTCTAAGGTGCACAAAAGAGATCTGAGGTGTGCTAAAGGAGTTGGGGTGTCTTTTTCAGATTTAAATGTGTGCAAGAGAAGTTTGAGGGGTTTTCTTTTTCTTAAGGTGCGCTATGAAAAGCACTGGAGGTCTGTGATGCTACAAAGTCTATTGTTTTAACGTGTTGATGTTGCAAAGGGCGTCGCTTTAATATTGTGATGCTGCAATCTGGGATCATATTCTGGGAATGACGCTATGAGGCTCACTAGGGAATGAAAGATAAATGTCACTAGGGTTTGAAGGTTTGTCTGTGGTATGAAGCATGCAGGTGAAGTCAAAAGTACTATGTGTATGAGGATCTTATGTTGGTATCTATATAGGTCTTACTGAGTTGGTGCTCAAATAAGGAGACCGATGTCTCTAGTAAGTTGGTGCCTACAAGTTTTGTAACAGTAGGTTGGTGCCTACATAAATTTATAAAGATAAGTTTTTGTGGTTTTCGTTCGCATGGGTTTCCACGTTATACTCTGTGTATTGTGATTTGAGTTTACATGCATTTACTATTTTAAAGATAATGAATGATTGATGAATGGTCATTTAAAGTAAAAAATATCTTACATTGATTCACACCCCCCTCATAAGCATAAGTTCAACAATGTAACCGTTGGAAGGTAGATCTCAGGAACACACATGGCTAGTCAAGAGGGTTTCTTCACAAACAAGGCTCCATTGTTTGATGGAACAAACTATGCATTATGGAGTATAAGGATGTAGACTTATCTTATGGCTCTTGGGTTTGATATTTGGCAATAAGTTGTGATTGGGTATATAGCCCCAAAAACTCCACCAACAAACAATGTTGGGAAGAAGGAATTACATAATGCAAAAGCCATGAATGTTATCTTGTGTGATCTATCAAATTCAGAATTTGTCAAGGTGATGCATTGTGAATTGGAAAAATTTATTTGGGACAAACTTCAAAACATCTATGAAGGCGATGACAATGTGAAGAAGACAAAGCTCCAAACTCAGAGAACACAATTCAAGAGTTTGAAAATGAAAGACGAAGAAAATGTTGCAGCTTGTTTCCTTCGAGAGGATGTAATTGTCAACACTATCAAAGGACTTGGTGATAAGGTTGAAGAACGAATGATTGTGCAAATGGTGCTAAGATCTCCCCCCTTAAGATTTGATGCCAAGGTCTCTGCCATTGAAGAAATGAAGGATCTGAAGAAACTGACGATGGATGAACTACATGGGATTCTCACTGCATATGAGATGAAGACAAAAAAAGAAAATCCAACATGGAAGGAATCAACTTTCAAAGCATCAAAGAAGACACAAGGACACAAATTCTATGATTGTTCTAGCCATGAATCAAATACAAAAGAAGCACAATTTGTGAGAAAACTAAACAAATGATCAAAAAAATACAAAGGTAAGCTAACCTTCAAATGTTTTAATTATGGTAAAGTAGGACATTTTGTTGCTAAATGTCCATATGAAGAAAGGGAAGACAATGATGATGAGGACAATAATGATTGTTACGAGGAAAATCTCTCTATGGCTAGGGTGAACCACAACAGACGAAAATGACTGCAGAAATCGACTCTATTCCAACAATATGCTATATAAACCAATGTGCAAGGGAGATAAGAAAGATGCCTACCTCGTTTAGATGTTCGATGATGTCCATTGTTGAGCACTTTGACCCAAAGCTATATACCTGCAACACGTTATCAACAAACAAGAAACACAAACATATGGTGGTGATATAAAAGGTTAGCACATTAGATAGCATAATCCATCAATATACATAACAAATACGCCCATGGATAATAACTCATATATTTTCAAGACATCAATTGGACGGGAAGAAAGTATTTCTATTAATAAATGATCAAAAAAAGTGAAAATATTACAAACTTCCGTGTTGGCATAGTTCAGAACCGAGAAACTAAGTTCCTTCCAGCTGCGCCTCCACCACTTCAATCCTCTACCAAAGGCAAGCTCATAGAAGGGAGACAATGAGGTTCTCCATTAATAAGGGAAGAGCTTGGGGGTTGAACACTATGTTCAGACTTAAAAGACAAAGGGATGCAGACTCAATATGAAGTGAATAATTTCTCCAGAGTAAATTTGCTCTCAAAGTTGAATTCTTTCTCCTTTTCCATAACTCGGAATTGGCCTCGTTATAGCCTTCAAAATGCAATTGAAGGGATGAGTCAGAACGTTTCCAGTATATGAAAGGCCAAGGATTAGATATCTCATGTCGTGACATGGAAACCTGACATTTAATTTTCATTTTCTGGCACAAATCCCGATGTACGTGGGTTGTAGTGGAGCAGCCTGCGTATACGCTTGTTGTATAGTGTGCAAGATGTGTACAAGTGGAAAAATTTGTATTTTTGTCTTTGGATTTTAGTAACAGGGAAGACAAGTCTGCATAGGGAAATGGAATAAGGCCTTCTTTGCAAGATTTCATAGGGTGAGGCAAATCTTGCTCTAACAGATGCCCCCTAATGTGTGAGGTCAAAGGAGTATCTGTGATGGCCGAAATACATTATAAATAACTCAGAAGTGGAGTGGTAGGGAACCAACTGGATGAACTCAGTTGCTCATTACATTCTGCACTGACTTTGCATACATGGATGCCAAAAATTACACTGCAGATCCATGTGAAAATATACCAAACAAGTGTCTGTGGCCATTAATAGGCAAATACAAATGCAGTTACATGCCAATAGTTGTCATAGTTATGAACAAGCCTAGTAGAATCAGTCTCAAAACCAATCTGAAGATATATGTATACCATGGAGTACAATCTGATCTCCCATGATCACTGAAGTCATATAGGTATTGGTCCAATGAAAAGGAAGCAACAACTCAGGAAAGCTGCGGCCACATAATGATATCTTCAACTCTTCTACACAATCCGCCAAAGGTGCAAGTCTACATCATGTGAATAAAGGAGTTGAGGTTGAACACAATGAGACATCGTTTGATTACCAGTCATCGATGTATACCGTTAACAAACACGAGACAACCTACCGATAATGAAAGTAGGTATCAAGGCACCGAGTACATTCTTACAAGTGTGAATAGAGGAGTCGATGTCGAACACCTAAAGAATACATCGATCAGGAGACCTTAATGTATTCCCAACTGTCGATGGCGAGAGAGCCTGCCACTCATGACTGCAAGCCTCAAGGTACTCATAAGACTCTAGGTTTTGTTTCCAGAATAAATGGGCTGAATTCGATGGAAAGAGACCCGTTGAAAGGAGAGCATTAAGGCATCTCTCATCAGTCAACACGAGGTACAAAGCAGGAGCTTCATGATTTGGTGGAAATCAGACGAAGAACATGTTCACGAACCAACGACCATGTGCGTCTTTCGCGTGTGCCAAGTGCAAGTTGTACACGAAAAAGACCCTCTAAATAACAACCAATGATGAAAATTGTTGACAAAGGCGAGGAAACTACCAATAAGGCTAAATTCATCCAAGACACTGCACAAATATCAATGTGTGAATAGATGTCTTGCTGTAACACAAGGGAAACCACCCATTCAACGACCAATGATGAAATGTTGACTGTTGGATTCAAGGTTACCTACCAATGATGAAAGTAGGGCCAGAGTGCATGATAGGACTACAGTATCATGTGATTATGAGACAAACTGAGGGTATGGCCGACATGCAAAGTCAAGAGTTTTGAGGAGTGGTCGACACAGGTTGATAGACTTCATTTGAACAAGAGCATGAGACATATGGAGGGCTCCGACAACTTAGACCTGATGATGAAACCATAAGATGCAAGAGGCATCAATAAAATTCTCTATATGGACTGGAAGAGTAACCAGTCGGTGGAGAAGACTTTGTAATGAGCTCAGCTTCCTAAGGCCATGCTAATCTCAAAATTATGATGATGAATGGACTCAAATAACTTTGTGTTCTATTCAAAGGTGACACGACTGTTACCGACATAAGATAATACTCCCTTCCCGCCCGTATTTTTTTGTTTTTTCATAGATAAATGAATGCTATGATACAGAGGAGGAAACGAGTGTCACAAGTAAGAAAAACTAGTTCCAGCAGTGGAACATACCTATGCTCAATGCAGGGAAGTGCATGCGGGAGATGGACACTCAGGGGAATGTTCCCTCCTGGGTATAGGGTGTCAAATTGTGAATGATATAAACAAGGCTTTGCTTGGTTGAGGATGCAAAACTGCTGAGGCAAACAGTTTATAACACAAAGCGAGAACTGGTTATAGGCTCAATACTGCAAGCAAAGGCATGAGATGCAATCACAAGTTAATGCCAAAAAATGTCATTTTTTATGTCTTTTAGTCTACTTGGTGTGAAAAAGGGATAAACTTGTGCCAAATGGACGTCTTTTCAAAACCAATTTATGAGTGTGAAAAAAACAAGTTCACTCGACGATCTTTTCACTTTTTGATAACGAGTCGGAAAAGAGCTTAACTAAGACTCACGACCTTTCAAGTCCAATTTAACGAGTGTGAAATGGACAAATCACTCGTCAATCTTTTCACTTTTTAAAGATGAGTTGGAAAAGAGCTTAAATTAAACACGTTTGGGAGTCCTTGAGGTATAAGGCTGCATGTTTATGAATGAGAAATGAGGCTCAACATAAAGTCAAGTACGAGTTGTGAGGGACTCTCGGTCCCATAAAAAAATCTTTGCATGGGCACCAAATGCAGTAGGGGATCTAACTAGGGCACCCATGTTCGATAAGTCTCTACCGTTTGATAGCGACACGACTTTATAGCAGATGAAAGGTTCTGTGTCACAACAAATGGGTTTGTACCTAGGGCATAAAGAGTGACAATTATAGGATAATGTGAAATTGCATAACAGAGTGGGTACCTATCCTATATACTGGGTAATGAGAATACCTATCTGTGGTGACGAACGACCAACATAACACTGAAATCTTCAAGAATCCCAGGTAAAAACTGCAAAAACTAACTCGATCCACCTTTGCATTAGTCCATTAGATGAAAAAATCGCTTAAAACTATAGAAAGTGGGTAAAAATAATTTGTAAATAGTAACAAAATAAAAAATTACTATACCATTTTGATTTTTTACCCAACTAGTGCAAATTGGACCAATATACCTTCGGGATTCAAACGACGATTGTGGGAGCATTAGGCAAAGAAATCACGAGTCGTCTGGATCAGGTAATTCTTGTTCTCTTCCTCTTCAATTTCAGTGGATTAAAATTTTGAACTAGGTTCCAAATTTTTAGTTATTGAGGGCTCAAAGTGTAGATTTCGGTGTACGCGGATTGGCTTCAATTAGGTCGCGTATACAACGAGGTATACGCCCCTGTGTAAACTACATGGTGTGTATATCAAGCCCTACACACAACTGTATGTAAAGTAGGTCGCGTATAGGCACACAAACTATAGTTTTGAAGGGTTCTAACTCAAATTTTTATTTGTCTTTGACAGGATGGTTCTTGAATGGAGAGAGAGAGAGCATGAGGAGGTCGATGTTGTTGTAGATCGAGATCTGGGGGCCCAAATGGCCTTAAAAAAATGTGGTTTGTATAAGTTTTGGGCGCTCAAAGGAATGAGAGCTCAGGTGAGGTTGATCGAGATGCTGGTGGGTTACTGGGACCCTGAGAATGAGAGCTTCAATCTCAATGGGAAACCATTGAGAATTGAAGTAGAGGACATTTACTTTATGACTAGTTTATCACGTTTGGGGGAGGCTGTAAACCTCAAATTACGGGGAGCAGGGAGTGGGATGAAGATAGAGGAATATATCGACACCCACTGTGTAGCAGGGACTCCTAAGGTAGGGATTCAAGTCCCTATTCGTACAATAAACAATCTCAGTTTGAAGATCATTGTCCTAGTATTGACCAGGATCACAGGTTCGACCTCGTTGCACCAGGCATCGAGGCCGCTCATGTTCTATGTAGTGCAGTGTACGAGACCCACAGTATATGACTGGTGTACCTCACTACTGTAAAATATGAAGAGCCAGTTGACAGAGTGCAAACAGGGTAGTAAAATAAATTTTGGGTTTGCCTCTACCCTATGCAGTTTCTTTTTCGAGTGGGTTCCAAGCTTGGGACATAGAGTTGAGATTCTTCCGAGAGGACCTTGCGATCCAGCCATGTAACGATGGACCGAGGTGATGAGGCGGCATGGGGGAGGTAGGGTGTTGACACCCTACAACGAGGATTTATTCTACTGGTGGCGGCGACAAGTCATCACTCTGGATGACTATCCCTACGAGGTGATTGACTTTAGAGAAGATCCAGACATGCCACTTCCACCAGGGACCGCCTACTGTGACATAGGCATGTTAAAAGTTTTTACATATTTCATTTTTTGTATTTTTGTATAATTAAGACAAAAATATTTTTGGATGGTGCTTAAGTATTGACTAGACATTTGTGTACCGCAGACACGGGTTCACGACGGCCATAAGGATTCCCTTGACATTGATGGAGGAATCGGGGAGACAAGGCGGCAGGAGGACAAGCCGAGAGGGTCCTACAAAATGTGCAGGGAAACCTGTCGCGTTTGACTCACATGATACCCATGGTTTAGGTAGAGGATCTGCCTGAAGCCATGCAGCGACAGGTGGTTGGTGTACCCAGGGCATGGGTACGACTCTTTCAACGTCTCGCAAACGCTGTGGTTTTCTACCATGACACACATCTGACGCCATAGGCGTAGATGTTGTGGGATATTGTAATACTTGATGTATATGTGTATTGAGGGTATTAGCCCCATTTTGTACTATAAACACCATATTTTTTTGAAATATATAAAAATAGATCTTCGACTTTACTTATATTTTACAATGTGTACATTGATGAGATGATTTTCTTTGCTTTTAATTATGTGACAAATGCCAATCTAAAACGAAATTAACATAAGCATCAGATACATGATTAGATCTCCTAGGAATATGATAATATGTAATAAAATCAAATTGTCGTTCTAAAAGACGTACCCGTAGGAATTGTCGGAGTAAAGTAGGATCACGCACGTGGTAACGACCGTTCAACTGACGTACTACTAACTGAGAATCCAGACGAACTTCTAATGAACGAATGCCATGTGAGATAGCATCGCACAAAGGTTCTATAACGACACTATATTCGGCCACATTGTTCATGGATGACCTTAGGCATACGTCACCCGAAGACACCAGTAGACCCTCGGGTGAGTAAACCACCCAAACAACGGAAGCCAAGTTCTGTGTATGACAAATGAACTCTTCTGCAAATCCTAGGTAGACCGAAGACTCCATTGACATCTGTCAACCAAGCGAAAACTCAATAAGCAACCCAAAGACGAAAATAAAAGAGATATATACACTAAATTACATTAGTATACAGAGAGTTCGGCCCAAGCCTTGGGCCCAAGCGTAATATCTTTTCAAGTAGAGCCCATTTCTGGGCTCGACCAAYTTATTCCCTTCATAATATTCTAAMTCATAGACTCCTTTTTCTAAAACACGTCGCACGATGTAAGGACTATGCCACATGGGTTTAAACTTGCCTTCCCCTAGCGGTTCTTTGGTTTGATCATACAAGAGGACCAAGTCACCCTCAGCGTACAACCGGGGACAGATAGAMTTATTGTACTGGACCTTGACACATCTTTTGTTCGCCTTGATATCCATAGAGGCGTCTCRATGCTGCTCGTTAAGACTCTTTAGGTGTACAAGGCGTCGCTTGAGATCAAAAGTGTCAGGTAGGAGCGCGACTGCCAACTTAAGAGAAGGGATTTCACATTCAATAGGTAAAATTGACTCCACACCATGTACTAACTGGAAAGGGGAAAATCCTGTGGCAGTCTTGACCGAGGTTCAGTATTCCCAGAGTGTAGGATACAACATGATGTGTCAGTCGAACTTACTCTGACTAACAATTTTTTGCAAAATGGTCTTGAGAGACTTTTGACGGCCTCTACTTGTCCATTTTCGTCGGGGTAATAAGGAGAAGAATGACCATGTCTAAACCCCAACTTAACTGCTAGTTCTTCTATCATTTCATTCTAAAAGTGACTGCCATGATCAATGATAATCTCACTCGAGATACCGAAATGGGCGATAATTTGATTGAATAGGAAAAATGTTGCAATATTCCCATCGGATTTAACTATAGGCATAGCCTCGACCCACTTAGTAAAGTAGTCGACGACCATGATAATGTGTTGATGCCCCCTAACCGAAGTTGGGTTGCAATCGACGAAGACCACCCCCCACTTGGTGAAGGGATCGACGGTAATGACTGGATGAAGAGGGGTTGGATGCGAGCGCATTTTTCGAGTGAACACGTGGCAGGGGTGACACTTCTTAACCACTTCAATACAATATTTAATGACAGTATGCCAGAAATAACTGACTCGCAAATTTTTTTGGGCTGTTGCAAGCTCGAATAGATGACCATCACAAGCCCCACTATGGCAATCGGTCAGAACAGACTCAACTTCTTAGTGAGTTAAACAACGACGCAAGATATCGTCTATTCCTCAGCGATACAAAGTGTCATCGATGATAGTATATTTCTTAGCTTGGTATCTTATACGTTGTCGGTCATCTCATGAGAGATGTTGAAGGAACTTCAAGGTCTGAAGATAGAGAACGATGTCTCCATACCAGGGGTTAGACGATGAGACAAGAAAAATGTGTTCGTCTGCAAACGAATCAACATGGATAACGTCCTTATCTAATCGTGGGAAATTGGATATTAACTCTGCAAAAACTAGGGATTTCTTGGATTTCACAGAATCAAAATCGAGATCAAACTCTTGTAAAATGACAATCCATTTATTATATTTTCCCCCTATGATAGGTTGGGTAAGGACGTATTGAAATGGATTGACATCAACAACCATCGTATTATTGCAAAGTAATATATAATGACGTAAACGCTGGACTGCGTGAACGACAACCAAAGCTATCTTTTCAACGTGAGTATAGTTAAGTTCAGGACTTAGTAAAGTTCAGGACTTAGTAAAGTTCGACTAAGATAGTAGATGACATGCTCATGGAGCTCATCATCCTCTTGAACCAGAACCATACCAATCATATCTTCAGATGCGACAATATAAAGTAAGTAATCTCTACTGTAGTCAGGCGGCTTCAACAGAGGCGTCGACACCAAATATTTCTTCAAAGCATCGAAGGCCTCTCGGGCTCGCTTATCCCAGATAAAAGGGGTGTCCTTTTTCAAAAGACGCATGAAACCTTTAGTGATAGTGGCATAGTTCACAATAAACTGACGAAGAAAGTTATCTTTCCCCTGTAAACGCCGAAGTTGTCTAATTGTGTGCGGGGGGAAATAGGTCAGACGATGAGACAAGAAAAATGTGTTCGTCCGCAAACAAATCAACATGGATAACGTTCTCATCTAATCGTGGAAAATCATATATTAAATTTCTGCAAAAACTAGGGATTTCTTGGATTTCGCAAAAGAAAAATCAAGATCAAACTCTTGTAAAATGACAATCCATTTATTTTATTTCCCCCCCTGTGATACGTCGGGTAAGGATGTATTGAAATGGATTGACATTAAAAAAAACCGTAGTATTGCAAAGTAATATATAATGACGTAAATGTTGTACTGTGTGAACGGCAGCCAAAGCTAGCTTTTCAACGTGAGTATAATTAAGTTCAGGACCGAGTAAAGTTCGACTAAGATAGTAGATGACGTGCTCACGGAGCTCATCATCCTCCTGAACCAGAACCATACCAATCGTATCTTCAGACGCGGCGATATAAAGTAAGTAATCTCTACTGTATTCAGGTGGCTTCAACAGAGGCAATGACACCAAAGATTTCTTCAAAGCATTGAAGGACTCCTGGGTTCGCTCATTCCAGATAAAAGGGGTGTCCTTCTTCAAAAGACACATGAAACCTTTAGTGATAGTGGCATAGTTCAGTATAAATTGACGAAGAAAGTTAGCTTTCCCCTGTAAACCCTGAAGTTGTCTAATCGTGCGTGGGGTAGACAACCAAAGTATTGCCTCAACCTTAAGTGGATCTACCATGATCCCAGTCTTAGAAACTAGAAAACCTAGAAGAAGACCAGACTTAACGCAAAAGATGCACTTGTGAGGGTTCAACCAGATTCTATAATAACGACATATTTCAAAAACAAGTTGAAGGTGAGTAAGGTGATCTGCTCTCTTGCGAGAGTGAGCAGTAAGATCATCAAGGTAAGTTGACTATGTATTTAAGATCGTGAAAAAAAAAGTCATGGCACGTTGAAAGGTTGCTCCGGTGTTTTTAAGGCCGAAAGGCATTTTCCGGTAATCAAAAGTACCCCAAGGACAAATAAATGCTGTCTTATTTTGATCCTCGGGTTTGATTTGAATCTGATTATATCTTGAAAATCCGTCTATAAAAGAAAATACTTCGCTTCCCGCACACTCGTCGAGAATCTAATCGATGAAAGGTGTGGGAAAATTGTCTTTCGGACAGGCCTTGTTAAGGTCACGAAATTCCATACATACATGGATGGTTCCTTGCTTCTTATCTATAGGAACGGGGTTGGATACCCATTCGGTCAAGGGAACCAGGTAGATGAAACCAACATTAAGTAACTTCTCCACCTCTGCCTTAATAGTAGGGGCCTTTCGAGGGTTGACAACTCTAAGACGTTGTCGAACAGGTTTAACATTCAGATAAGTTCTAATATCATGTTCGACAATACGAGGTTCGATTCTTGGCATCTCTTCATAGGACCAAGCAAATATGTCTCATAATTCCTTGAAGACTTCAGTGTAGATCAAGATTTCTTATGGTGAACAATCTGCACCGATATTTATGTTTTCAACCTTGCCAGGGGTACGAGAGATGTCGATCGTGATGGTAGGATAAATGCTCACCATATTTCCTTCAGCATAATGTCATGCGTATCAAGTGGAACTACGATGTGACCGACTATCTCACTCAAAGTAGATCGAAAGTCATTTTGTTCGATTCTTTCAAGATTTGAGAGCAAATAAGAGCGATGATGCATATCATCCCAAGGTTTTTCGATGATGGCTTCGTTCGAAGGCAAAGTCCCATTGAGGCAATCATGTGAACAAGACAACGAAGTGGTCCACATGGGCCTAGACACAAGATCCTCCTCGTCCGTCGGCGAGGGAACATGATTGGGATCGACAGAAGAGTCGAGAACAACTTGATACACAATCTCTGCTGCCGATAGTGGCATGGCCATCTCAGCATGCGAGTGACCTTCACAAGATGAAGTCGGGGAAGGTAGGGTCCATGGGTCACTAAAATAAGAAGTGCGGAAAGGAATGGACCTCCCTATCGAGACGGGCCTACTGGACATGGCATAAATGTGATGGATCGGTGTTGAGAAGTCGAAAGTCCCCATAAGGGAAGAATACATTCCAACACCGATATTCTCAGTTGTCGGTTGAGAATTGTCAATCACAGGGATTGACGGTCCAAGAGATGCATTAGGACTAGAGAACGCAAAAGATAATTGATCGATCGTCACGATCTTCCCTTCATGAGGAAAACAAAGAGTACGGAAGACGGGCGACACGACAACGATCATAGCATAAGTCCAATTGTGACCTAGTAACAAGTTATAATCAATAGGGGCATCAATTACCTCTACTTCCACCTCTACCGTCTTCCCACATAACTGGATTTGAAAGGCAGGGAGAATATCGTGAGGGTGGAAGGAATGACCGTTGAAAGCAGTCAACATGTTCGATGACTTGGAAAGAGTTGGAGAACCGACAGATTTCCAACAGACCAGGGACATCACACACGTAGCAGTGCCTTCATCAACAACCGCACGTTTGATGGTATACTTTGAGTACTCTACATGGATTTGGAAAGCCACATGGTAAGGCAAG
>ML784924.1:393565-405162 GCA_009831015.1 Picea engelmannii
TTATTGTTCAAGGGAAGTAATGACTTCCAAAGGTAGCTACAGCTTCCAAATGTAAAGGGAGGGATAAACCTCCAAGAGGAAGATACAATCCTCCAATATCAAGAGAGAGTTGAACTCTCTATCCTTGCCCTTTCCTTCCACCCAAGAATATATGAGAGATAATAAAACTTTATATTAAATCGTCACCATCAACCAATCATCACATAGAACCTAATAATGTTTCTTGAGACTTCTTCAATTTCTGCAATTCTTCAATTCTTGGAGTATTATGATCCTGTAGATAATATTACTCAATGTATTCTCTGAAACTCTTATAATTTTCACTCCTTGAATCCTCCCCAAAAAGAGATTATAGAAAGAATGGTAGACTTTATTCAATTATGGTCTATTCAGGAGAGTGAACTTGCACAGAATGCCCCACGCTCAATAATTAACATCCGATTCTGAAACTCCCACACAAGAAACTAAAATACGTACTCTTTCCAATGAAATTTGTCCCACTTCATTTGGATTCTCGATGAAGAAGTTATGATTGTTTTACCTGGAACACATGTTTATTGACTAGCTTCAGGACTGGTCACAAACCCTATCTTCCACAGAGTGTATCTCCATAACTATAGCGAATCAAGAGCTGAACTTTTTACCAGAGGTACCTTGATATGTCTTCTCAATACCATAGCGATTTCACCATCTGAATTGTTCTAGAAAAAAAGTTATAGCAAAAATGACAAGATGCCCTGAAAATAACATACGTTAGAACACATCACCAAAAGACTTCATCCTCCCTTGAAATCCGGCCTTCTTTTCTTCTTATTACCTCTGAAATTCAACTTGTATCAAATGAATGTATAATCATGTTTATTTATACCATTTATGTCACTTCCTTTTAACATTAGGGCCGACCTGACACTTTTTTATTTTGTGATTCTTTTCTTTAATTATCTTTGGGTTCTACATGTACTTCCTTCTTCAATTCACTTTGTCATTTTCAAAAATCCATTTATCCTCAACCATGAGGATCCACGTGACGTGCCACATACCACCGGAAACAACATGACGTATAATATCCATCCATGGGTGTTGTATCTGCATGTGCATTTTCCTTCATGTCCAAATACCTTCATCAATCTTGCAGTCCAAAACCCATGACTAGGGTTGACATCAATGACAACAACCAATCTTCCAACAATTACTTATGTTGTTTTTGTGTTTAGTTAGTATGTCTTTTCCTTCAATTATTATCTTTTTCTTTCAATACTATAAGCCTTAAGAGGCGATGTTAGAATATAATGCTCACTATGTAATAAAGTCACATTATAGATTTAAGATATGTTAATGCTTACTTTTTGTGTAAATAGGTGTATCCCACATTCATAAGTGGAAATGATTTGCTTAGTGAACAATGATATATAAAGAGGTAAACTCCATTGTAATAAATGCACCAATTATTCATTAATAATATCATATTGTGTTATTGTGAGTATCTTCCATATAGTTTAGAATTCACAATAATTCAAAGCACAAATTAATCTTACGCTAATACCAACAAGAATGTAAATGCACAATTTTTTTTTGGAAATAAATCAAGAATGAAATTAACTTAAAAGATGGACCCTTAATATATTGCTTAAGATGTCTCATGAAATCATATTATTTGATTATGAAATTTACTTAGAGTTTAAAAAGTTTTTTTTATGTTAAAATGAAGTGTGATAGTAAATGAGACTTATATCGTTTCTTTTTCCCTTGTGTATGGGATTTTTTTCACTAATTTTCAAAATTAAGTAATCATTAAAAAAAATCAAATTCTTATTACCAGTATGGAGGCTTTGACAATCTACAATGAAGGCTCTAACAATTTGCAGTGAAGGCTCCGACAATGGTGCAATTGACATTGTTGCAGTGCAGTCGAGGCAAGGGTGGGCATGTCATGCAAACTTGGTTGAGGCATACAAGAGAGTGGCTATTGTCGCTAGTTGGTATGCATCTTGCTAAGCCTTTGCTTGACCTGTGTCATTCATGTTGTTTGTTATTTCCACTTGCTAGTGTGCATCTTGGCTAGCCTTCTCTTAAATCATTTGTTTCGAACTTGCTTGGCTATCCATCAGAGCAACAAAATTAGTATGAATTATCATTGTAATTGATAACAATACGAGTTGAACCAACAACCATAATAGAACTGTGAATTTCCATTGTAATTGATAACAATACGAGTTGAACCAACAACCGTAGCAGAACTATGAATGCAATAAAAAATCCACAACCATTGAGTGAATCATTTTTTAAAACATTAGGAACAGTAGGGCCCAACACAGTGGTAGCCCCTCAAGCAGTAACAAAGATTTTTAGTGGTTTCAACTCTTTTCCAAGAAGAGAAGGAATGTATGTTATGTTATTCTATAATTATAGGTATGCAAGAATTAGGATTTACTTGTGATTTACCTAATTTTACAACAATTATATGAATAATTAGAGATTAATAGAATCCAAAAAGGCATAAAATAACCATCGGTCTAAAAATTATCCTTCGGAACTCGGTGCACGTTGTTGATGAAAAGGAATGGAAGTCCTTATACCAACATTTTCGAATCTTGTTGGGATAAGGCAAGATAGACGAGATTATCACCCTAGGTTTATACCCTTAACAAAAATATCAATTAGCCATCAAGCAATATGTACTTGGGCCTAATGTTGTTTTATGTGTATGTGTTTTAACAAGAGAAAAATAAGAAAAATGCTCGTATGCAAAATTTATAACAAACTTGAATAATCAAGAAAGAAAATCTGATACATCATTACACATCAAGTCCAAAGATGAGACCAAAACCAACATATGATTTTTATTGATTCAATTCCAAATTACAGCCAAAAACTTTATTTTCATACCCCTACGTGGGTAAGGACCAAGGTAAGACTTAGAATTCTAAGGTGGAATGTTACATCACACATAGACCACTGATGTCTTTAAAGAAAAGACCAAGATTGCAAATATTGGATCAATTAGCCACTAATTCAGAAATCAAATTACAATTAACAGACTATCAAAACAAATGGTTGACCTTTTGAAGCACGTCAAAAATATATGCTTATTAGTCTTTCTTATTGACACCTTCAGTAAAACCATGATGTCAACATGAAGATTTGGTCCTTATGTAATTCAAAAATGAATGGAATGTGAATGAAATTTCACTTCAAAGCAAGACAAAACCTTATCAGAATTTTACCTATCTATTCTCTCATGCTTGTCCCTCCATCAAGTCTTTCTTTTGTTCTTCAAAAAGTAGTTTGATTTTCAACCACCTTTAGGTAAGTGGTTAACTAACTTTTGATTCAGTGGGACAACTTTTAATAAATACTACTAATAGTAAAGGGTTTCAATAAATAATAACTAGTAGGTGGGGACCCCTTATGTATCTTTATTGTTTAATTTTTCAATATCCCCTTATACCTCCATAATCTCAATATGTATACAATGTCATAAAATAAGTACGCATCCAACAGCCCCAGTAAAATAAACATGCCATAAATACACTTGTGACTCCCAAAATAACTTAAATATGCCAAAAATAGATCAATATTGTTTGTTATCCAAAAATATAAGTGTAGATATGTCTAATAGTCAACTGCAAAGTAAAGAGCCATCATAAAATAAATTCAAAAGTCATAATTTTTATGGGAGGTTGTCTTCTTTTTTTCACTGCTCTGAGATGGTGCCATCATGTGTGTCTGTAAGTTTGCCTTAGTTGACTTTCTGCTTTCATTTGTTGATGCCTCATGGTGCATATCACCAAAGGTAATGTTTATTGGCTCGAGATTTTGGGGACTAGAGTGAGAAGTAATAAAATGATAAGATTTTTTTGATGAACTGGAGCTAAATGAGTAGGCACGCTACTCTCCTTTGCTTGGTTTGTGCTCTTGAGCTAAAACTTTATGGTTTTTGGGTTGTTGATGTGACAATACATGTGAGGCCATTGAGGTAGCAGTTTGAAGTGGCTGCTTAGGAGGATATGGTGGTAATGGTAGTGATACAGTAGGACAACCATTGAAATGGGGTTGAGGATCATGAAATACTTCATTCCAACCATCATTAGCTGGAAACTCAGGGTGCACAGACACATGTGGTTCCACAAGAATGATAGCAATGTTAGGATGAGGCTGTAATGGAGGTCTGATTGGTGGTGGAGGAGGGTGGAAATGTCCCTGACTAGCTAGATGGAGAAAGCCAATTTGTAAGAGTTGGTTAAACACCTCAGAGTCAACATCAAAATGGACAGAAAATCTAAAACTTTTGTTTCTACCCCTCTGCCAATTAGCTTGTTGTCTTTTGTTCCAATTTTCCATGTTTCCTCTAATAGATCTATTGTTGCTACGACTGAAAAATCTCATCTAGTGAATTTTGAAGACCAAATTAGTATATGAAAATAACAAGAAGTAAATCGTCAACTATAATTTTGCATTAAAGATAATTTAAAGGTTGCTCTGAAAAGTATAATGAAATTGACAGAAACGATTGGATTTGTAATGATCGTAAAGTGAAAGTAAATGATGGGAAAGAGTGGTACATGTTCATAACCATAATATATCTTGTATCAGTTGGTTGATTTTCAGCTCATAATCTTTGTACTTATGCCCAATGCTAACAATCAAGTCACATATGTCATGGCAATCCATTTGTTCACTGCTTAGTTCAATTATATGCCCAATATCATTCAAATAGATTGTTTTTTTTTTTTTTTGACAATAACGGAAAATTGATTTTTAATTATAGAAAAGCAGTGGTGAAGCCACTGGTGCTGTTACATATGGAGTGAGACAAGCTTTAAAAAACGAAAAACAATACCAGGACGCTATACTCTCCTACCTGGTGATGTATTTTTAAATCTAAAAGATACGAAATATGCGGAGGCTTCTATACAAAACGCCTTCCTCGCAGAGTTAATTTCAGACCACCAATCCATGGCTTTGAACTACTGGCCAAATTTATTTGGACCTTCCCCTTTGGACAGGTCTCGCTCCTGCTTCCAGTCTCTATTCATTCGTTCCATTTTCTCTTCCAAATGGATGACTCTGTCTTCCAACTCTTGCTTTGGGTCCTTCAATGCTTTGTGCAGCTTTCCAATCTCCTCTGAAAGCCCGAATTTAGTGGAGGTGATATCTGCTTTGAGCATTTCCAATCGCCTTCCTGCATCAATGTCTAGGTTCTGGAGAAAGTCCAGTTGATTGTGCAGCAAGTTCTTGAGGTGTTGCAAGCCGTCTTCCAGCGATTTCAGTCATTCCTTCGTCGTGGGTTTACTTCCAGAACTGGATGCCATTGCCTTCCTTGCTTCTCCTAGAGTGCTACAGTTGTGCGCTCGTCGCCTGTCTCTGATCGTTCTACCTTTGTGTAGGTGTCTTACATGCCTTCATATGCTCCAGGGATGAGAAGGCCCTTCCTTGATTCTCCTTTTAACCGCAGTTTCCTCCAAATTCGAAGTTCCTAATCGATTCGCGCGATCTGGGCAGCATGGGTGATTTGCTGGAGTGATGGCTTTTCCTAGTATTTTCAATGACCAAATGATGGATAATCCCTCATTTCTGACATTCACCTTGTCTTTGATTTCCTTGGAATCTCCATTGTACCTCCGAACATGTGACTTATTGACTTTCTAGCTCGCATCTCAGTCATCTCCCGGTCGCTTGCCCCAGGCTTATGGTAGTTCCATTACGGTTGTGGTTCCATTTATTTGCAAGATTTCGATGCGGGAGAGGGATCCTTTGTTAGCCTCTGCGTCTTCTGTTGTGTTCAGACTCCGGAGGACGTGATACAACTAATAAGTTCGGAAATTGCCTAGGAGGAGTTGGATTTACGCTAGAATGTGCTGGAGTTTTGCATTTTTTACTCTTCTGCGGAGGATTAAGGCTTGGATTATTAACTGGTTGTCCCCTATTATCACCAAATCCTAGACGTTGTGTTTAATAGCTTGGTTTAGCCCTTGCCAGAGGGCCAGTGCTTCTGCTCTGTTGTTGGTTTCTATTCCAAGTCCCAGGCAAAACTGATTTCTAGACATCCGGTGGGGCTTACCAGGACCCCTCCTGCACCTACCAAACCTTGATTTCCTTTGGAGGCCCCGTCAAAGAACAACATGAAGTAGGGGGCGCTTTCTCCAAAATAGGCCTTTATCTTTGTTGCGACTTGAGCGGGGCTACTTTTGATCTCACTAAAAATCATGTTATTTCGTTCGAGCCAAATTGTCCAGAGAATGAATTTTCGGAGTGCTCCATAGGATGGAGATTTGGTACTTTTTTGCTATATGGAAGGGACAGAGGGATTTCTAATTATGGAGCAGGCTAGAGGCCTCTTGAGGTAAATCGAGAGTGTTAGGCTGTAGTCCCAGGGCCAACTGCCAGACTTCCTTGGAGTAAACGCAACTTAGAAGCAGATGGTTTGTTGTTTCCTCTTCTTGAGAGCAAAGGGGACATCTGTGAGGGCCTTCCCATCCTCTTCTTATTAGATTTTCTCCAGTTAGGATGCCTCTATGTGCCATGGCCCAAACAAACATATCTATCTTTGGAATGGACTTGGAATTCCATATTGATTTCCAAATTGTTGGGTCTGGGGGGACGTGAGGGATGGCTGTTGTGTGTTGATACCCTGTTGTGGTAGTGTAAAATCCGGAAAAAGCTCCCCATCCTCTCTTGTCTTTTTTTCTTTTTTCTAAAGGGGATTTCCCTTGCAAATAGAACATCAGAGTGTTCCATTCCTCTTCTAACTCTGGGGGTATGTTGGCAGTTTCCCACCTTAGCCAAGTTTTGTTCTTATCGTTCCCCCAAATTGATATGTCCCACATATTGTTTAAGTTATGAGTTCTCATCCACTCTTTACGTCGATCAAGACCCTACCTCGAGCCTAGAGGTGGATATCCCATGATTGAGTCTTCCCAAACGTTGATTTCTTTACCGTTTCCTGGTATCCAAGTGAGGTGAGTCCTAAAGTGTTCCAATGCCTTCTAGCACAGAGAGAAAATTGGGGATCCTTTCTCCACCAATGCAGGACGATCTAGGAATTTTTTCCTTGGGCCTCAAAAGTACTTCTTCCAGAGCGCTCTTTTATTCTAGTAGGATTTCTCAGTGATTAGATTCCATAGAATCTTTGCCCCTAACGCTAAATTTTGAGTATGGACGTTTTTAAATTGAAGGCCTCCTTTTGAGAAAGGTTTAGTTACTTTTTCCTAGCTTATTAGGTGTAGTTTTCTTCCTATCTGCTTTCCTCCTTCCCAGAGGAATCCTTTGAACAACGCTTTGCTCTTATGAATCGTGGTAACAAGGGACAATAACAAGGAGCTTTGGTAGATCAGAACACTTGCTAGCACTGTTTTGATGAGGACCATTTTAACTGCAAGGTTTACCAGCTTGCTCCCCAGGAGTTTATTTTGTTTTTTAACTTATCTATCAGCAGGTACCAATGAGAGGCCTTTGGCTTGGATTTGAAAATTGGGACTCCCGGGTATTTAAAAACATCACAGATGGTGCAGCCTTCCATTCCCAATACTCTTGAAATTTCTAGCATTTCCCTTGGTGTATTGTTCCATCCATAGATCTGTCTTTTAGTCGGGCTTATAACATTGTCAGAGATTTCTATGTAGACATCTAACTCTTTTTTAAATTTCTTTGTTGTCTACATACTTTCTCCTCCCATCAACAGCGTGTTATCCGCAAATTGGGCATGATTAATGTCTTTTAGCCCTGGGGATATCCTCAGGCCAAGAAGGTTGTTATGCGTCTAGCAATGGTCCAATTAGAAGCTGAGAATTGAGGCCTGGATGGAATAAAGAAGAGGAGAGAGGGGGTAGCCTTACCAAAGACCTCTAGAGGCTTGAAATAACTTACTAGCACAGTCGTTCACTAGTGGGGCTATCCAAGGGGAACCAATGCAAGATTTTATACAGTTTATAAAGGCTGGGGCGAAACCAAAATTTTCCATAACCTTGAACAAAAAATTATGCCTAACTCTATGAAACACATTAGCAAGATCGAGCTTTATTATCATACCTTTGTCTTTTCATTGAATGCTTGAGTGAAGGGCTTCTTGAACTAGGATGATGTTGTCCTCTATATGTCTGTCTTTTACAAATCCACCTTGATTTTTCGGGATGATAACAGGGATAATTTTTTTAATTTTGTTGGCTATTATTTTGGTGAGGATTTTGTAACTTGTGTTGCAAAGGGAGATTGGTCAGAATCTTCCAAAGTTGACTGCTCATTTTTCTTTCGGGATAAGAGCTAGAAATGACGAATTTGTTCCTTCTCTTATCTTGCTGCAAGTCGGATATTTCCGAATTAGTTTCGTGAGGTCTGATTTAATAATATCCCAGCTATTTTGATAGAATCTGGCTGTGAAGCCATCTGGCCCTGGAGCTTTGTCTGGATTCATTTGGTCAAGCGCCTCTCTTATTTCTTGTTGGTTGACCACCTTGGTTAAACTGTTGTTAACTTCATCTTGGATGAGGGTCGAGACAAGAGAGAGAGGGTAAGATTTAGGATCTATTGTAGACCTTTGAGTTTCTAAGTAGAGAGTTTCAAAGGCATCTGTCGTAGCTGCCTTTATGCCCTCAAAGTATGTTATTGTCTGATTTTGGACCTGAATTTTCATGACTTTCTTGAACTGCTTTCTGGCCTCAGCTTGTTTGTGGAAATAGCTGGTGTTTTTATCTCATGTTTTCAACCAAAGGATTTTAGACTTCTATTGCTAGTGATTTTCCTCCTCTCTACAAGCTTGATGCCATTTCCTTTGGAGTTGATCTTCTTGCTGCAAGATTTCTTGGGTGATTATATGTTCTTCCATCTCCAACTGGTGTTTTTCTAGTTGTTTTTGGGCCTCTTGGTGAATTACAACTGGATTTGATTGGGTTTTAACCCAAGACTTTAGCGTTGCCTTTAGTCTCCTGAGCTTTTCTTCCCATACAAAGAAGGTTGTGCCTCTTATTGTTTCATTCCAGATTTTGGTAACCAGATTTTGGAAGCCTTCATCGTGGATCCAGGCTGCACTAAATCTAAAGGGGATTGGTCTAAGATTCTTGTCATGTGAGACTTCCAGCAGGATTGGTTTATGGTCTGACACACTGTGCGGGAGGATCAAAGAGGAGGGAGTAAGGCCCAGAAGCATGAAGGAGGTTTGGACTAAGAACCTGGCTAGCCTAGCTGCAATGTGTCTCGGTCCTATCCTCTTATTTGACCACATGTATTTACCTTTAGTTGGCTTGACATCCTCCATCTCCCAGTCTGACATGATATCTTCGACCCATTCTCTTGTTGGGTCTCGCACAATGGAGCCACCTTTTTTCTCGGTCGCAGCTAGGGTCATATTTAGGTCCCCCCCAATAATGATATTATCTAGATCATTTAACATCAAGTATTCTTTTAGGGTATCCCAACAAATTCTTTTTTGCTCCAAAAGGACTAGCACATGAAGATTGAAGAGGCTTACCAGTCGGCTCGTTTCTTTGTGTAGAAGGTTGGTGTAGATCCAATGTGTGCATGTTTCATATTTGATTAGATCAAACTTCATAGTATTCCAGAGGGTTCCTATACCTCCTGAGGCTCCTCTTGCGCTTCCTGCTATTCCTTGGTTGATTTTCCAGAGTGCTTTTGTTGTGTTGAGGAAGTTTTTCTCTTTCATCTTGGTCTCCTGAAGTAGAAGGATCTCGGTCTTTGAAGTTCTGATGATATATTTAAGTGCTTCTTCCTTTATTTTGTTGCCAAAACCCCTACAATTCCAAGATGTTAGCTTCATGATTTACCTAGTGGGGGGGTGTGTGGGCTCCTTGGAGAGCCTTGGAGTGATTCATTATCTGTCTTACATTGATCAATTGTCTGATTGTTGATTGCGAGCCACTCAAAACATCTTTGTATGTCTCCTTTTCTCTTTCTTCCTTTTTGGATTTTCTTCCTCTGCCTGTTTTTTTTGGGTGGCAATGGTGTCACTTACGCCCTCATAGTCACTGTCTAAGGAGAACTCTCCTTCTTCCATGTTCGTCCCTGTGCCCTTTTCTGTTGCATTCTTCCCTTGCTTTTCTTCTAGATCTGGCGATGGCATCTCTCTGGTTTCTGAGGTTGATTTTCCTTGCGCCTCTTCTGTTAAAGGAACTTCCTATGGGGTTTCTCCTTCTTTTTCTTTTGCTTGGTCTTGGTCAAGCGCTCTAAGATTGTTCTCTGTCATTGTTACTGGTTGACTTCCATTTTCCTTGGGCTGCGTGGGGAATGTCTTTTCATTTATTGGTCCTTTTGCTCTGGTTGAAGCTTTTCCTTTTCTGGGTTGTTGCCATCCTTCTCCATTTTCCTTCTCCTTGCTTGGATTTTTAGGGCAGTTTTGTTGAAAATGGCCATATTCATGGCATCCCTTGCATTTGAAAGGTAGTTGTTCATAATCAATCTTCTGGTAGTGTTGCCATTCTCCAACCTTTAACTTGATTGCCTCTGGGAGACCCACCACTAGGTCCACTTCTACGCAGATGCGCGCGCAGGAGTATTGGTCTTTGGGATTTGCCTTGTCAATATACTGACCAACCCCATTTCCGATTGCCTGGAGTGATGCGGGGTTCCAGCAATGGATCAGGATATTGGGAAGCCTGACCCAGACTAGGACGTCCTTGGGTACTTCAACTGCGGGGTCAAAGCTTGGTGTCCAACAATTCAGATAGAGTCCTTGAGTTCCCATGAAATACGACCCATTTCTGAAGATGAGATCTATGTCTTCCTGAGAGATGAATTTGAAGATGAAGAATCCTCTTCCCATCGCATAGCAGGTTACACTGCTCTTGATCAGCGGACGCCAGTTTCTTTGGATCCACTTATCTGTGGTACGGGCAGAGATCAACCCCATGAATTGTCCTACCAAACCACAGTTTGACAGAGAGATTGCTACACGCATTGGGTGATCCAGGGGTAGTTCTATTTTCGGGATCAATTCGAGTTTCTTAACGAAGCTGGGGGGTTCAACAGGTGGAAGCTTCTTGCCTTGGGCATCCAGTAGCTTGCGGAAGGAATTTGCAGTTGAAGGAGGGGGCGTTGGCTCCCCTCCTCCGGAGGCTTCCATTGTAGCAGTTGAGATGCTTTAAAATCGTAACCCTAGGCAATCATCAGAATGCTCTTTTGAATAAAACACTCTTAGGTGCACTTGAATTTCAAATAGATTGTTGATATGTCTATTATATTTCTTTAAAAATCCTTCAATTTATTTATATAACATGGGGAAGAAAATGAATTTAAATGAAAAATGGTATTGGGACTTTGGGAACAATTTATGTAAAGTGGGAGTATGAAAGGAATTGGTCCTGAAGATAAAATAAGCAACAATCATTTCCATACTTATTTTAGATTACCTTCTTTCAAACATTCATTATTGTTGGTCATCCTAAACTTGTGTTTGAATTATGAACATATTAACTTGTGATTGCACTCTTTTATAAAACAAAGCTCGTAGTTCAATTTCGAACTTTATGTAAAGATAAACACTCAACTGAGTATGTAATTGAAACAATGTATCACTTTCAACCCAGTTTCAAACCATACATGCAACAACTTATATATATTCCTCATATATGTGAAAATTGTTCATGCCA
>ML784924.1:506700-521915 GCA_009831015.1 Picea engelmannii
CGACCTTCGTTGCAAGAACGACTTTACCATCCAGCCGCCTCCACCGACCTTTTTTCTTTGGCAACTGTTGCTTCGTGAGTTTCCTTCATTTTCTTTAACTCAGGAAACTAGTTCATGAAGTGACCATATTTTCAACAGTTGAAGCATTGTATTTTTGACATATCCTTTCTTGAACTTCTTTCTTGAATCCGATCTTTTTTTTCTTCCATATCTTTTGAACTTTGTTGCAAAGGCTTGAGCATGTTCTTCCTTCTGAGGTTTTCCTTTAGAGTTCAACCTTTTCTCTTCTTGTGCACAGTAGGTCTAAAGTTCTTCTAAAGTTGGGAACTCCTTCCTTGTATTCATGCTTGCTGCAAATGCATCCCATGATCTAGAGAGACCATTGAGTGCTATATTTACTAGTTCATTTTTTAAAATGATTTCTTCAATGACTTGTAGTTTAATTGAGAGATTCTTACAAAGTATGAAGCTATGGTGTCATCTTTTGTCATCTTTGTGTCACAAAGTTCATTCTTCGAACTCATCACTTGTCCAATATTTCTCACTGAGAAGAGGGTAGTTAGGGCATTATACATCTTCTTAGATGAGTTAAGATGAGAAATGTAGAGTATCAAATGGTCCTTTACAGAGTCCACTATGATACTCATAGCATTGATGTCATTGTCATTGAACTTCTCCATAACTGCAACGTTATGAGGTTCCTTCTCTTTTCTTGCTTGAAACTGTGGTTCCATGATCTTTCCTTTCAAAATATCCAACACTTTGTTCTTGGCAAGGATGAGGTCAATCCTTGTATTCCATGTTGTGAACTTAGAAGCCCCTTCTAACTTATTTTCTGACTTCATAGAGTAAGTCATGGCTGCTTTGACTTGGTCAACTTTTGACTTTGACTTGGTCAACCTTTAAATTTGACCAAAAACTCAAACTTGACGTCTTGGCTGGTTGAGAGTACCAGGAAGTGCGCTAGGCTAAGGTGCACTAGGTTATCTATGAATTAGGTCAAGTGCTTCACTTAATATGCCTCAACATGAGGGTTAGGGTTTCGTTGCTGCAACAAAACTCTGACTGCAACTGAGCAAATCCTCCCAATCTACCTTCCAGTGGTTAGACTATCTGAAGATAGTGTGGGCCCATAACCCGTTAGAATAATAGGTGTGCTCGTTTCACCATAGACAATATCTCAATATTGTCACTCAACCATAGGCACAAAGTCCACCCTCGAGCACCTTAACCTTGACAAACAGAATAATTCCGGAAGAAAACCCTAGAACCAATAGCCAACCAAGGTAGCGTACCTTTCTCCAAAGCTAGCAGACCAAACAGAAAGTCCAAACCATAACCAAAGACCAAGTCACTACTTCAACAATTGCAGTTCTCCTCCAGTCATGCACACCACTACTCCTTATGAGGTCGTGAGAATGAGTGAGTACAAATGAGATCTAACGCCCTCTATTTATACTGCTCCAAGTCACCTAACTGGGACGAATTCTCTTCCTGGAGGCTAATAACTTAATATTAATTATTCTCTTGATCCGACTTGTCTTCTAGGGTTATTATCTAACGTTTTAGGGTTTCTCTTGCTTCTCGAAATATTCTAGTCTCGTCAAAGGTTACACGTAGAGGTTAATACCTCCCACAACTACCATAATATCAACAAGTTGGCCATTGTGGTTTCTCCTTGCCCTTTTTCCCAACCAATAATACACCTCATTGAGATCCTTCATGTCAAACATTGTTGATATGGTTGGAACTTTCATGAATTTGATTAAAACTTTGCTACCATTGATCAATAGTTCCATTCACATACAAAATGAGTACAATAAATTGATCTCCAACTAATCTGTAATAAATCTAGTGATCAATGTCACTACGTACAAATCCTTTCCCTAACATATATTATTCAAACCTCTGGTACAATTGTCTCAGAAATTGCTTCAAGCCCAATAATGACTTATTCAAACAACACACTATGTTGTTGCACCCTTTGACTGCAAATCCCTATGCACTTGATATCAATTTGCTCGTTGATGTCACTATGAAGAAATGCAATGCTCACATCATTTTTCTCTAGCTAGAGATATTATACAACCACCGGTGCTAATAATAACCTTATGTCATCCATCTTTGTTGTTGGGGAGATTTCATTATTATCTATCCCTTTATTGTGCGACTAACATTTTTCTATCAATAAGGTCTTTTGTTGTACAACAAATCCACACGATCTTATTTTTTTGAAAGACTTATTTGCAACTGATTGATTTCCTACTTATTGGTGATTTCTCCAATTACCCCACCTTGTTTTGTTGCAATGTCGTCATCTCTTCCTCCCTTGATTGTTCCAATGGCGAGCCTCTTTGCATTGAATTGTGTCTGCAAATGTATTAGGCTCTTCTCATGATGCTAAGACAATGTAACCATATCTCTTTGGCGAGTATCAATAAAGTTCTAGTGGTTTCCTCACCCAAGGGTATATTCAAAGTGGTTGTTTGCAAACTCATTTCTCTTCCCCTATGGGTATACCTTGAGTTGGTTTCTCATTAATATTTTTCTCCTTGACTACTAGCATCTCTGATGCTACACTTAGTGATTTTAGTTAAAGATAGTCTAATCAACATTAATCACACCTATTACTCTAAGGCCAATTGCACATCTCAATCCAAGTGAAAATCGAGGTTGAATATTATAAATGTCATGCGAGTTTTTCTTTATTAGGTGCATGACTAATACGAGGTTTATCTTGATATTTGTGCAATCATTCTAGTGGTGTGATTTTAGCACTTTTGTTGCTCATTAATACTATTGGTTGCCTTAGAGGCTTGGTGGATGAATTCCGAGCCATAACAGTCACCCTTCTCCATTTAATAGGAGGATACTTGGCCGCCTTTTGGTCAATTCAATGAGATGGGTATTTGATTATCATGCATTCTCATTGGAACTGGTCCACCTTCAAGCTTCGATTTCGCCTACAATACAAGCCTCTTCAATGCATTCTATAAGATTTTTTTTTATGCTAAGGTTATGCTACTAAGATTTTGTCAAAATAGTGAGAATTCCCTTTCTTCCACTTAGATTTCTTGCCCTTGCCTTAGCCTCATGTAGTGCAAATCCCTATTCAAAATGTTGATTGCATAGCTAGAAATGTCACTATAATACTCAAACAAAGAGAGCCCATTGGATGAAACAAAGGACCCTTCAACAACGAAGGATTGGAGACCATGTCCACAAGCCACTCCTCAAGGGATATTTAGTTAGTTGTTATTGCATTTCCATTGGCTAATAAAGAATTGTTTTGCTTCCCACCATATGTTATTTAAACTATTTAAATTCGTGTTTTGAATGGTTTGTTAGTTAGTGTGCATGCATATGGGTTAGCATAATTTGCCTTGTTTTATTTATGACCCACAATTATCTATCTCAAATGAAAGCACACAAAAAGCGGTGCAACAAAAATGGCAACCAGTCTAGGGATTTGAACTATAAATCCTGTTCCTAGTTGTTCTCAAGGATTTCTCTAACTCTCTGTTAATTTGTAGGTTCCCAAACGCTGACCCCTTGACCATAACACATAACTGTGATGTCCATATTTTTAAAATTCAAATTTCTAACATTCTTAGGAATTTGCATTCACTATTCCACTTTTTTGCACTAACCTACATGTCTTCCATCAACTTCAACGCAATTGAAGGTTGTTCCAACAATCTTTGACTTAGTTGTGTGACCACACTGTTGTGGCTTCTACTATGTTTGTGGTGTACATAAAATTCAATTTTTAGTGTTGTTTAGCTTTGTTGAGATATAAGGTTGTTATGGGATGCTAATTTCTTCATGATTTATTCTCTTTCCAACATTGTCATTTAAATTAAAATTGCCTAAAATTAAGGAACTTATTGGATAAAAATGAAATCTTTTTATTTCAAGTATTTGTCACTTTCAATTCTTTATTTTTCAATAATTTTTAATTCAACATTTTTTTTCACCACATCACTTGTGCAGAGACTGAAGGACCTAAAGACTCTTTCAGATTGGATTATTCTCTTAGAATTGTCTTTTTTGTTGGAAATATTGTTGTCATTGATTTCAAAGACAAGGGGAGACTACATATGTCCAAGATAAAGATTGCAATATGGAGATTGTTGGAAATATTGTTTTTGTATTTTTAATGCTCAATTTGGATACCCTATCTTTGAAGACTTTTTTACCCTATATACCTAGCTCAAATGGGAGCATAGGTTATATGGTTGGAAATATTATTCCGAGAACTTTCCAACAATGTATGAAATTCCATCTAATTCCCTAGGAATGAGGAGATATGAATTTTTCTGTCAGACAACCCGACCATAAAATTCATGTCTGCTCAACCAGTCTTTACAGGTCATCCCTAAAAGTAAGGACATAAACACTACAAATAAAAGATAGATGTGCGCATTTGTAGTGTATCCAAGCAAGATATCAAGTCTAAGGTGCACAAAAGAGATCTGAGGTGCGCTAAAGGAGTTGGGGTGTCTTTTTCATATTTAAAGGTGTGCAAGAGAAGTATGAGGGTTTTTATTGTTCTTAAGCTGCGCTATGAAGCACTGAAGATCTATGATGCTACAAAGTGCATTTTTTTTAACGTGGTGATGCTGAAAAGGGCGTTGTTTTAATGTTGTGATGCTGCAATCTAGGATCATATTCTAGGAATGATGCTATGGGGATCACTAGGGAATGAAGGATAAATGTGACTAGGGTTTCAAGGTTTGTCTGTGGTATGAAGCATGCAGGTGAAGTCAAAAGTAATATGTGTATGAGGATCTTATGTTGGTATCTATATAGGTCTTACTGAGTTGGTGTTCAACTAAGGAGACTGGTGTCTCGAGTAGGTTGGTGCCTATAGACATTTATAAAGATAATTTTTTGTGGTTTTCGCTCGCAAGGGTTTCCACATTATACTCTGTGTATTGTTATTTGAGTTTACATGCATTTACTATTTTAAAGTTAATGAATGGTCATTTAAAGTAAAAGGTATCTTATATTTATTCACCCCTCCTCATAAGCATAAGTTCAACAATTGGTATTGAGCAGGTTCCTTCAGAAACAATCTAACCATTGGAAGGTAGATCTCGAGAACACACATGGCTAGTCAAGATAGTTTCTCCACAAACAAGGCTCCATTGTTTGATGGAACAAACTATGCATTCTGGAGTATACAGACGTAGACTTATCTAATGGTTCTTGGGTTTGATATTTGGCAATAAGTCGTGACTGGGTATATAGCCCCAAAAACTCCACCAACAGACAATGTTGGGAAGAAGACATTGCATAATGAAAAAGCCATGAATGCTATCTTGTGTGATCTTTCAGATTCAGAATTTGTCAAGGTGATGCATTGTGAATTGGAAAAAGTTATTTGGGAAAAAATTCAAAACATCTATGAAGGCGATGACAATGTGAAGAAGACAAAGCTCCAAACTCATAGAACACAGTTCAAGAGTTTGAAAATGAAAATGTTGCAGCTTGTTTCCTTCGAGAGGATGAAATCGTCAACACCATCAAAGGACTTGGTGAGAAGGTTGAAGAACCAATGATTGTGAAAAAGGTGCTAAGATATCCTCCCTTAAGATTTGATGCCAATGTCTCTTCCATTGAAGAAATGAAGGATCTAAAGAAACTAACGATGGATGAGCTACCTGGGATTCTCACTGCATATGAGATGAGGACAAAAAAAGAAAGTCCAACACGGAAGGAAACAACTTTCAAAGCATCAAAGAAGACACAAGGACACACATTATTTGATTGTTCTAGCCATGAATCAGATACAAAAGAAGCACAATTTGCGAGAAAGCTAAACAGAGGATTAAAAAAATACAAAGGTGAGCTACCCTTCAAATGTTTTAATTATGGTAAAGTATGACATTTTGCAGCTAAATGTCCATATGCAAAAATGAAGACAATGATGACGAGGACAATAATGATAAAGAATAAAATAACAATAAGAACAAACCTTATAGACACAAAAGAGGAAAATATACTAAGAAGAAGAGTTTCTACTCTAGAGAGGACAATAGTTCGTGTGAAGAAAGTGATGGATATATTTTTGATATTGATAAAGAAGAATTCCTCTTCATTGCCATAGATACAAAGTCTATTGATAAAGAAAATCAAGACAATAAAAAATAAAAATCAGATTAAGAAGAAGAAGACATGGATGGAGAAGTGAATATTGAAGAATAACTTGTTAGTATCTTAGAAGAAATAGATAGACTCAGGAGAAAGAATAAAAGAAAAAAAAGAAATTGCAGAAATATCAAAAGAAGGATCATGATATTGATGAAACAAAAAAAAAAGTTATCATTTTTAAGACTCAACGAGAAGAGGAAAAGAGGATAGAAGAAGTGGTGAGAAGTCAACTGAAAAAAGAGGAAGAAAATTGCGAGATGCTAGAGGCTGAAATCGTTTCCTTAAGAAACGAACTAGGGAAAAAAACTGACCAATTGAATAGAAGCTTGAAGTTTGAAAAGAGTACCGACATATTAGATAATATTCTTAGTTTCCAAAGGCCACCATTCATCAAGATAGGTCTTGGCTATGACAAAAAACAAAATACCTCTGAGGGAGATGCAAGCACTAAGGTCACAAAACCATCATAAAAGGAAAATGAAGAAAATCCTAAAAGCTATGCCAATATTCTCAAATGATCCATCAACAATTAAGGCAACAACAATAAAGGAAATGATGACCAACATAAATCTCATTCTTCTCACAAGAATGAGTTCAAAAGAGTCATTCCACCAAGAAGACCTTTCACAAACCGATACCAAAACCTCTTTCTTGGCTATTGTTTTTATTGCAATAATTTTGGTCACAAAGCAATAGATTGTAAAGCTTATGAAAAAGGTGATCATGCGAGAGATAGAAATAGAGGTACTTATAAAACCTCAAAGAATGATTATGTGAGAAACAAAACAATAATTTCTCATGGATTTGTTGATAGAAACTACAATTCATTTGCTCCCCTACTTGATTACAATATTGAATGTTATAAGTGCAATAACTATGGGCACAAAATACATGACTATAGAAGAAACATAATAAAATCTCCTAAACAAAACAAGGAAGAATATGTTCTTACTAAGCATAGAGAAGAATACACAAAGGTGTGGAAAATGAAGCAAGAAGAACCAAAGAAGGAAAAATATGGACTTGCAATGTATGTTTAAGAAAAGGGAAGCCAATGGTACATTGATAGTGGATGTTCAAAACAAATGACAAGTGATCAGAAAAAATTTCTCACCCTAAAGTAAGAAAAAAGAGGCACTCTTAGTTTTGGGGATAATGCTTCTGCAAGGATAGATGGAAAAGGTACCGTTAGTATTGATAATAGAAAGAATAAAACACATAATGTCTTGTATGTTGAAGGGTTACAACACAATCTTCTAAGTTTCAGTCAAATGTGTGATCAAGGTTACAACCTCACATTTCATTCTAAAGGATGTGAGATAAGGAAAGCGGATTCAAGAAGATTAGTAGAAATGCAAATATGACCCCGAGCAATGTATACATTCTCAATGAAGTCAAAGGATAAAAATTTTGTATGGGACAAGTAGACGAAAGCTAGTTATGGTATAAAAGGATGGGTCATATAAACTTTGAAAATCTAGTAAAACTCAGCAAGACACAAGCATTAAGAGATATGCCAAGGATTTCAAAACCTACAGACACTGTTTTCAAGCCATGTCAACATGGGAAAGAAATGAAAGTTAGTTTCAAAACAAATGAGTACTCAACATGAAAGCCATTGGAACTTGTACACACAAACCTCTGTGGTCCAGCAAGAACACAAACTTTAAAAGGTGAGAGTTATTTTATGTGGCTTATTGATGATTACACAAGGATGAAATGGGTTACATTTCTTAAAGAAAAATCTGAAGCATTTGATAAGTTTAAACCTTTCAAATCCTAAATTGAAAATGAGACTGATTTAAAATCAAGTGCTTAAGATCATACAAAGGAGGTGAGTTTACATTTTATGAATTTGACGAATTTTATGAGAATCATGGAATCAAGAGACATTTTTGGACAACAAGGACTCCACATCAAAATGGAGTTGTAGAAAGGAATAACACAATTGTACAAGAAATGGCTAGAACAATGTTGAATGAAGCCAAACTACCAGACACCTTTTGGAGAGAAGAAATCATCACAACAATCTACATTTTGAATAGAGCAAAAATTAGACTTAATAGTGGAAATACACCTTATGAATTATGAAAACGTAGACCAACTACAGTCAAATACTTCAAAGTATTTGGGAGCAAGTGCTATATAAAGAGAATTGAAGATAATTTAAGAAAGTTTGATTCCAGAACATATGAAGGTATATTTCTTGGCTATGCATATGGAAGCAAGGCCTACAAATTCTACAACAAAATATTATGCAAGTTTGTAGATAATATTGATGTAATATTGGATGAAGCAATACCTCAAGAGGAAAAGTCACAAACAAATGAAGATCTAGAGGAGAAAATATACAAGAACAAGAAAAGGAAGAAGAAAAGAAAGAACACGAAGAAATAGAATGCCAATATCCAAAGACTCCATCATGAATTGTCCAAAAGAATCATCCAGAAATTCACATTCTTATTGATATAGATGCAAGAGTTCAGACTAGAAGAAGATTGAACTTTTCTTTGCTATATAAAATAGAGCATGAGAAAATTACACAAGCTAGTGAAGATAAGCATTGAGTTAATGCTATGGAAGAAGAACTAAATTAGATTGAGAAGAATGAGACATGGGAACTTGTGCCCAAACCAAAATACAAGAATGTTATTGGCACCAAATGGGTCTTCAGAAACAAATTGAATGAATATGGACAAGTAGTAAGAAATAAAGCAAGATTGGTATGTAAAGGGTATGCTCAAGTTGAGGGTATTGAATTTGAAGAAACCTTTGCTCCAGTTGCAAGATTAGAAGTAATCATAATGTTTTTGGAATTTTCATGTTCAAGAACTTCAAAGTTTATCAAAGGGATGTCAAGTCAACCTTTCTAAATGGAAATCTATAAGAAGAAGTATATATTTATTAGCCATAAGGATTTCAATTGTTAGTCAATGAAGATTATGTATCCAGACTGAAGAAAACACTCTATGGACTAAAGAAAAATCCCAGAGCTTGGTATTCAAGGCTTGAAAAATACCTACAACAACAAGGTTTCAAAATAGGAGCTACATATATCAATAGTTACATATAAATAGACAATGAATATATGTTAATAATTGTGGTTTATGTGGATGATATCATTTTTGGAAGTAATGTCGATAGAATGAACCAAAAGTTTGTAGAAGAAATGCAAAAAGAATTTAAGATGTCCATGCTTAGAGAATTGTCATTCTTTCTAGGGTTGCACATTTCTTAATCCAACAAAGGCATATTTATTTTTCAGACCAAATATATCAAGGAAATGTTGAAGAAATTTGGAATGGAAGACTGTGCACCTGTCAGTACACCCATGATCACATGATGCAAATTAAGAAAATATGATGAATCTTCAGAAGAAAATCAAACACTATACAGGTCAATGATTGACATCCTACTATATGTGACAACATCAAGGCTAGACATCATGCAAGAAATAGGATTGGTTGCAAGATTTCAATCTGCACCAAAGGAGACACATGTGCAAGAAATAAAAAGAATATTACGACATTTGAAAGGCACATTGGACTTTTTCTTGTGGTATTCAAGAAGTAAGGACTTCACTATAATATCATATACATGCGCAGATTGGATATGGAATATTGATGAAAATAAAATTACCTGTGGAGGAGCATTCATTCTAGGAAAATTTCTAGTATCATGGTTGAGCAAGAAGCAAACTTCAATATCTATATCCACAACAGAAGCCAGATATAATGTAGCAACAACATGTTGCACACAAGTTCTTTGGATGAAGCAGACATTGAAGGATATCAAAGTAGAATATGATCATCCAATCTCAATCATCTGCAACAACACGAGTGCAATCAAAATTTCAAAGAATCATGTTATGCACTCAAAGACAAAGCATATTCCAATCAAGTACCATTTTATAAGAGAACAATTAGTTGAGCAAAGTGTCAAGCTGGAATACATTACCGCCAAAGAATAAGTTGCATATATTTTTACCAAACCACTTCCCAAAGACACATTTGAATATCTCAGACAGAAACTGGGAGTGATATCCCTCTCATCTTGTCATTAAATGGAAGAACGAGCTTAGGGGGATCATCTCTTTTCCATTGATGTCAACGGGGGAGAAGTTGAAAATAGAGGAATAATTGTAGACTCAAGGAAAGTTGCAGACATGGAAGAAGTTGCAGATATAAGAAGAATTGTAGACACAAGGAAAGTTGCAGAAATGGGGTGTATCAGAATTGACTAAGGGTTTCCATCAATGAAAAAGGGGGAGATTGTTGGAAATATTGTTGTAATTTATTTCAAATACAAGGGAAGAATATATATGTTCAAGATAAATATTGCAAGATGAAGATTGTTGGAAATATTGTTTTTGGATTTTTTATGCTCAGTTTGGATACCTTATATTTGAAGGCATTTTTACCCTATATAACTAGCTCAAATGGGAGCATAGGTTATATGGTTGGAAATATTATTCCAATACCTTTCCAATGGTATATGACATTCCCTATAACTCTCTAAGAATGGTGAGATATGAATTTTTCTGGCAGACAACCCAACCAAAAAATTCAGATAAGCTTAGTCAGTCTTTACATGTCGGCCCTAAAAGTGAGGACAAAAATACTAGAAATACATGATAGATGTGTGAATTTGTAGTGTATCTAAGCAAGAGATCAATTCTGAGGTACAAAAAAGAGATTTGAGGTGCACTAAAGGAGTTGGGGTGTCTTTTTGGGATCTAAAGGTGTGCAAGAGAAGTCTGAGAGGTTTTCTTGTTCTTAAGGTGCACTATGAAGGACTGAAGGTCCGTGATGATGCAAAGTGCATTGTTTTAACATCGTGATGTTGCAAAGGGCATTGTTTTAATGTTGCGATGCTGCAATCTAGGATCATATTTTGGGAATAATGCTATGAGGATGACTAGGGCATGAAGGCTAAACGTGACTAGGGTTTTAAGGTTTGTCTATGGTATGAAGCATGCAGGTGAAGTCATAAGTACTCTATGTATGGGGATCTTATGTTGGTATCTATACAGGTCTTACTAAGTTGGTGCTTAGCTAATGATATTGGTGTATTCAGTAGGTTGGTGCCTACATACATTTATAAAGATAAGTTTTTGTGGTTTTCTCCCGCAAGGGTTTCCACGTTAAACTCTGTGTATTGTGATTTGAGTTTACATGTATTTACTATTTTAAAGTTAATGAATGATTGATGAATGACCATTTAAAGTAAAAAGTATCTTATACTGATTCACCCCCCTCTCTTTTCCACGTTGTCGTTTGCATTCAAATTTCCTACAATTAAGGAACTTATTGGATAAAAACTGAAATCTTTTTATTTCAAGTATTTGTCACTTTCAATTCTTTATTTTTCAACAATTTTTAATTCAACATTTTTCATTACCACATCACTTGTGTAGAGAATGAAGGACCTAAATAATCTTCCATATTGGATTATGCTCTTGGAATTTCCCTTTTAAGTGACCTAAGTAAATCATAGATGATTGGAATTTGGAATACCCTCTTTTGACTCTCCTTAAATGAAAAAAAGGCTTGCTTCATGACCACAATCTATGCTTTTTTAAACAAACAATTAATCAATCCAACCAATTAAATCCTCTTAAGAGGACCCAAAACAATTTACTGTCTAGGTTAGGATTGTGGAGTTAAACATTCAAATAAAACTCGACAATTGTTTTTCATTGAAACATATGTCAGATAGTTGGATTAGGTTGATGGACAGTTGGTATGGATTGTTGATTGTCATTGATGTCAACCATTGGAGAGTGATATTTTATATTGATTTCAACCCTTAGTGATTGATGTCAACCCTTGGAGAAGGCTGGTAGCAAAAAGGTTTGGGTAATGGACCCAAGTTTGTTTGATGTATAATGGTATGGGTTTTAATATATTTGAAGGTAAGACTATTCTAGATGGGTATTACATGTCATGCCATTTCCGGTGTATGTGGAATTGCACATAACTCCTCACAGTTAGAGAGTTATGGCCATGTGAAGTTGGAGAACCCAGGTTTGGGTAATGGATCCAAGTTTGTTTGATGGATAATGGTATGAGTTTGGATATATTTGTAGGTAATACTATTCTGGATGGATAGTAAATGTCATTCCATTTTCGATGGTATGCAGAATGTCACATAACTCCTCACGGTTAGAGAGTTACGGCCATGTGAAGTTGGAGAACCCTCATGAGTCATCTAGAAGCCCCAAAAGGTCAAAGTGGTTTAAGATATTTTAGAAGGTAAATAATAAAGTGAAGTGATGAGTGTATTATAAGTCAAAGTGAATACAAAATAAATTATTTAAATAATAAAGTTAATGGAGAAATTATTAAATGGACAAGTGGTTAGAAGTGGGTTAACCTTAAAATAAGGAAAGTGGGTTAAGATGGTTAAACGGTAACCCATTTTTTTTTTTTTTTTGGTAAATAAAAGTGTAAAACCTTGTATTAATGACATTTATACATTGTACAGTGACAAGTGTGAGCCACATGTTCTGCCACAAATGGGAAACCAAAACAAGTGACTCCTTGATGTTCAAAGATTGGCACATCCTTCTGAGTTTTAGCGTTGTTGGAACTAAAATGTTTACGCAAAAAATTGCAGTCTATTTGCGGAAACAAAAAGGTTTGAACCATGCTCTGCAACCTATCGCTAAGGCTAGATATAGACAGAGCTGCCATAACTAAAAATACATAGACAAAATAAGAAAAAATTGCTAGTTCATCTATCTTGTTGTCGTGGTAAGCTAGACCAACGACCCTGCAACTGAAATAGACAAAAAACCAAAACTTGGAGACATCAATCTGTAGCTGAGCCTGATTGTACATGTATTGTGTAGACTAGGGTGAACTGCTAACCGAAAGTAGGGAATCTGGCGTGCACATGAGCATCCATTAACGCATCAAACAAGATGTCCATCCGTTGGCTGAGGATGCTCTGGGAATGCATCTGGTCATCCTGTTTCTGCCTAATTTCAAAGAGGAGTTGAAGGTGCTCCTCCACGAGGAAGTTGGAGAAATGTTGAGGCTGTTCCTCCTCCTCCTCCTCCTTTCCAGCTTCGTTGGCATCCCCTGCGTTGTTCTCCAATTTCCCTATGGTGATTTCGTTGGCTATCCCTGCATTATCCTCCCTCTGCTAGCTTGGAGGAATCTCCTCCTCCACCGTGCAACTTCCATCGCCATAGTAGGGGTTGCCTAGCTTGATGATAGGGGGTACCAAGAGGTTGGTGGGAGGATGGAACCTCCTCTTTTACCTCGCTCGGGATATGGAGTCATGGAGGGAAGGATGAAGGGAAGTGAGCAGTAGAGGAGGTCGCTTTCGTTTTTACCGAACTTGCGCCATATAACTAAAGAGGAGTCGACTGCGTCCTCTAGAGAGTGTGCCAAGGGATCACAAAATGAGCAATGAGAGCTCGTTGGGAGGGGGTGATCCTGTTACTTCGAGAGAGGGTGTTTTTGTTATGATAACCCCTCTTGGATTTTCCTCTCTCCCTAGGCATGCTGGGGGGAGTATGGAGGTGGAGGAAAGAAGGAATGGAGGCTGAGAGAAGTTGCAGAGGGTAATGGAAGGAGACAAAGGTGATGAGAGGGAGCTTGAGGTGACTGAGAGTGAAATTCAAATGGATGGAGTCGAAGTAGGGGAGGATATTGTTGGTGCACAAAAAGAAGTTGCAGAGAGTGGTGGTTCTAGAGTTCTTGGGATAGCCGAAGAGCTAGAAAGGACAAGTGCACCAGGGTGGATGAGGAAAGGAATAAGACCCCCGATCGAAATCCTATTCACACCTCTTAACGCCATTGAAGCATGAATTGACAACCATGTCCTCCATTGAATCCGAGTTGACAACCAACTCGATCCTGGTACGCCCGGTCTGGCTGGCTGGCTCGCCCATTACCCCAGGTAGGCGCACTACCATTACTCATCTCATGGTGTGATCCATGGGGGAGTTAATGTACAGGGGCTGGTGACTGGGATTAATTACTCCCCTGGCTGCTCGATTCTAGGTGCCCTCAAACTCTGACCAGGTGGCACCCAATCCGAGTGTTAAAAGGTAACCCATTGAGGAAGCTACATGAAAGTATAAATAAGAGGCAAGGCTCTCTCATTTTAATCACAATTGAGAATATTTAATATCTACAGGTGAATGAGGTAACCAAAGGATATCTAAGCTAAATTTCAAAGGGAAGGTGAAGTAAAGAAGGCTGAAATTCAAGGGAGGATAAATTCTTTTGATGATGCTTTATAAGGTATGTTATTTACAGGTCATCTCACCATTTTCGTAATAACTGCTTTTATAGAATGATTCAGACCGTGAAATTGGGAGGCCATTGAGGAAACATATCCAAGTAGCCGTGGCACAAATTTCATCTTGCGGGTCGTTGTATTTTTGGAGTTACACTCTGTGGAAAATAGGGTTTGTGGCTAGACTTGAAACTAGTCTAAAACAAGTGTTCGAGTAAAAATGTCATAAATTCTTCATAAAAGATACAAATTCAGTAAGACCAAATGTATTGGTTAGATTACAGTCTTTAGTATTCTGTATACAATTTTAAGATCCATACAACAAATATTCCGTGCAGGGCACGCTCTACAAGTTTGCTCTCTAGAATAAGCTAGAATTCAACAAGGTATTCCATTTTTTATATAACTCCTTTTCTGAGAGGTTTCAAGTAGTGACAACAGGAGGAATTGCATAAAACACACTGAAGAACATTGTGTACTATTTTCAATTCTTTATTCATTACAGGTACATAGTTATGATTATTTCAAGTTAGGGTTATTGACTAATCCAAAACTAGTCATGTGAGACTAAAGTAAAGTTTGATAAAAATGCTAGTCTCTTGTTGTTAAAGTTAAGGAAGGTTTGAAGGTATGTTATCATATACAATAGGTCTATTACAGAGTTACAAATCAGATTTGGATGATGAAATTGATGAGGGCTTTTGGTTGAGGTACATGTTGGGTACATGGTTGAGACAAGTAGTTGATGAGTTGGCACATACATAAGGTGTATAGTTGATGATGTTGGTACATCTTGATGAGTCATA
>ML784924.1:530464-549895 GCA_009831015.1 Picea engelmannii
CTTAGGAAAAATAAATACTAGGTGTGTGTGAAGTAACTCCAACACCCCCCCTGAACATCACTATGGTGAAAATAAAGAATGGGTCCTGGCTACAAGGCCATGTTAGGTACCCAAATACAAAAGATACATTGAACTAAACGAGGAAAGAGGGAAAACCTCATGGGAACAAACCCCCCCCTCAAATTACAATGCATAAAATAAAAAATGAGAAGGAACAAAAGGCAGTTGCTAAGCAACCATGTCCTTCACTCCAAGAAGACCTCGCAACTGTGCAAGTTTGTATTCTTTGTAGATTTTGTTGAAGATGTATATGTCTGCACGGATCAGATGAAGTATATGCATCATTGATATTTCCACACATATCCACTTTATCTTCTTGTAATGAATAATATCCAAATACAGTTTGGATGAAACTTTGAAAACCGTACGACCGTTTCTGGAAAAACACTGAAATTTTGTTGATTTTGAAACGATCATAACTTCAGTGCCCTGACTCCATTTTGGAAGATTTTTTTTTTGAAATTGGATATTTTCCCGAGAGGAATTCAAATATCCAATTTTTTTCTACAATTTTTTCTCAAAAAATATCATAATGGCGTCTGATGTGTGCGACTCTCTTTTTGTCTTTTGAGATGCATGCATGGTGCATGCAAAAGTGTCTGCATGTGACTCCAGAGATGCATGCCATATATATTCCACATGAATTTCAGAAAACAAATCTGAAATGGAGTAGACATCATCTTCAATTAATGGAATACAAATTTCTGCAATTTTTTTTGTAGAAGACTCTTCATAATAAGAGGCTTGATCTTCTGGCTCTATCTGTTCGACCTCCTGCATGAAATCTTCACAATATTCTTTATTCCCAAATAGAACCTCCAATATGGTCCATAATTCATTTGGAGTTAATCCTTGTGATTCTTTATATACTTGATGGAAAAGTTCGGGAGAAACAGACATGCCGATACTTCCTATGGCCATATCTTGTCTATTGAGAAAGCCATTTTTCTCATCGACATAATCAGGCTCTACTTCCATTTCCATGGTTATTTGGTATAATCCTTTGCATATTAGCAAAACAATTTTTTTTGGCTTCCATTCCAAATAGTTATGAGGCGTGAGAAGTATTTCCTGCGAATAATCCATCTTTTTGTTGTTTTCAATCTTTAGTACCTGCAAAAAATGATTTGGTGTAGCTTTTGCTTAGCAGTCCGTTGGCTTTGATACCATGTAAATGTGTTGAACCTTCACAAAATAGATCTAGCTAGAAAATACTACACACATTTGCAGAGAGAAATTGAGAAAGAAGAAGCAAGATAGAAATAATGGAAGAATTCTCATTAACCGTATTCCACACTCAAAAGAGTGAATAATTTACAATAGATATAAGATACATGAGTAACTAATGATCCATAGTGGTGATCTAGAGTGATTTGGACACACACCAGCAGTTACAAGAGTAAACTACCACCTAGTCTAGTCTCTCAGGCAGTTACGGGAGTGAACTGCCACCTATCTAAATTAACTAGTCAACTAGTCTTCAATTAACTGATTGAACAAAGAGTAGTGAGTTGGTGATGATCCCAATGTTGCATGGTGACAAAACCAATGCAACATCTAAACTCAACTCAACTAGTCAAACTGAAGTGTCAAATGAAAGAGAATATTCTTCAGGTGGAATATTCTCCCCTAAAATATAGGAGACTGGATAATGCCTAATTATGACTAATAAAAAAGGAATAACCTTAGGAAAAATAAATCCTAGGTGTGTGTGAAGTAACTCCAACAGTTGCTATCATCTCTATGTAGAAATATTTATTTAGGTCTACATGTGTTTTTATACTTGTAGATTTATCCCATGTCTTCTTTTCATCCTTTCTACCACTATGTTGTGTGGAAAACAATACAGAGTGGTTTACATGAGTTGAGTTATCATGTAGTATTCAATAGACACCTTATGACTCCTTCAATTAATGTTCACCTCTATTATCCTTCTCAATACCTTCAGTATTTTCCATGTGTGTCTCTTGAACTATGCTTTGAAGCTCTTGAAAATGAAGAAAACACTTTAGAGTTTTTTTCATGAAGTACACACACAGACCTTCCTCAAGAAATTGTTAATGAAGGTGCCTCCAATAGCAACAACTTCAATTGGCCCACACATATCACCATGCACTAGCTCTATAAATTCCTCAACTTGTTATTTTTTCATAACAAAGTTCACTCTATGTTGCTTCCCTTGCACAAAACTTTGGCACGGTTGAAAGTTGGAGGCACCATTTAGCTCCTTCAATCCCTAAACCATTTTCTTTGAACTTAAATCAAACAAAGCTTGCTCACCAAGATGCCCATTTCTCAATGCCAAAGTGAAAATCACCAATGGATTGGTTATTGATGGTTGCAACAACACTTTTTGTATTACCAACATCGTTATTGGAATTATCACTTGCAATTGTGGTGGAATTGTTGCAAATAGAGGTTAAGGTGATTATGTCCAACTTGCATAGATTTCCTACATGCATGCCTTTGTCCAAGATGAAAGCATCTCAAACCATTCAATGATCATCCTTGGGGAAATTCACCATCACCCTTGTGCCAACCATATTGCTAATATAAAATGTATTCTGCAACAAACCTAAAATATGTACAACCCTAGTAACCTCTTGGATTCGAACTATCATGCATCTATGAACTATTCCAATAACATTGTTATCACATAAGAATACTTCTTTTCCATTATATTCCTCATAATTGGAGAACCACTACCTATGAGGAATCTTGTCAAATTAGGCTCCAAAATTTATCAACCAATACTCAATGTCAGTGTATAAGAACAACGATGTGAGGTGCATGTCACCTYGATCTTCAAGATGCTAAAAAATATGAGATATCATTGTTGCTTCTCTCTTCATGGTTTGTTAAATTTCCCTTAGTCTTTGATTTGCACAAGGTCTAAAAAATAAAAAATGCCTCTTCTTATCACACTTCTAGTACATCACCTTGYTCAACTTCTTATTACATTTAYCAGCGCTGTTGATCTTGGCTTCTCATGTGAAGTTATAGTCTTTGAATTTCTCTCATTGGAGTTATGTCTAGTCTCATTTCTTGAACCACATCTGGAAAACAAAGATTTATCATGGTTCCCTTTAGTAGACTTTCTTTGAGTTTCCTCATGCAACATTTTCCCAACAACCTCTTCCAATATTCAATGTGTCATATTCTCTATTTCCAATTGCAATCACCACATTTTTCCACGATTCTTGTAACTTATAGAGGATATTAATGCAATGGTCATCCTTTGTCATGTCCATTTCAACTACAACGAGTTGGTCACCAAAGTGATGAAATCATTCACGTGATTAACAATGTTATTTCCTTTGTCATGTCCATTTCAACTACAATGAGTTGGTCACCAAAGTGACGAGATCATTCAAGCGATTAACAATGCTATTTCGTTGGCTTAACCTAAGGAGATATAACATTTTATGAAGGTACACTTTAGCTATCAATGACTTTGTTTGATACAATGAAGAACTTGGAACATTTTTTTGTTTGTTTCAAAACCATAGATATTCAAAAGCACATAGCTTAAAAGGCTAACCTAATTGAGACACATGCCTTTTGATGTAATCTCAACCAATCATGATTAGTCATTCTTGGAGGCTTCATCAATTATACAATCCACCAATCTTTTTCAACCAAAACTTCTTCCATCTTTAGTTTCCACAAATTAAAATTTTGACCATTATTTTTTCTTTAATATTTTAAGCTTTTTGAAGACGAGGTCGTATATTTTACAATGAATACAATATACAATGAATACAAAATGGCTTCCACTAGAAGAACATGGAAACAATTATATTTCCATATTCAAATCTATTGATAAACGATGGGCAACTCACACTACTATCAAGGTTTCCACTTGAGCACTATTCTCAAGTTTTCAACCCAATTATCATAACCTGTTAGCTATGATATCAAATGTTAAAAAAACATAGGTTACATGATCATTGAACATTGGACAATGCTTAGTACAAAACACACGATCCATCTACAAAACATAAATCAACTCACAGTGAAATCCAATGAAAAATACAAGCATTCAAAACAATATGATAGAAGTATACAAAACCATGAAACTTAAAAAACATGTATTGAAAGCCCAATAGGATAGAAGTTATCCTAGACACTATCACATACATAAATATGTAGTAATCTAGCTAGAGTAATCTAACTAAATATTGTAGTGATGTGATTAATTAAATATGGTAGCGATGTGATTAATTCAATATAAATAAATATGTAGTAATCTAGCTAGAGTAATCTAACTAAATATTGTAGCGATGTGATTAATTAAATATGGTAGTGATGTGATTAATTCAATATAAATAAATATGTAGTAATCTAGCTAGAGTAATCTAACTAAATATTGTAGCAATGTGATTAATTAAATATTGTAGCGATGTGATTAATTCAATATTGTGTCATGTTAGAACAAAAATAAATTATGGTTAGGGTTATAAAGTTTAATTTAATTAATGGGGTTGTGATTCAATAATGAGGATGGTGGCGTGTTAGTTTAATTGTGAGGGTTTAATTTTTTTAAGGTATTTTTTTTTGTAATTGAAGCTAGGTGCAAGTTTTGGATGAATTTGAGAAATATTGTCTTTCTATGAGATTCATTGTTATTTAGGAGTCGATTGTTGATGGTTTTGTACTAAGGGGCACAAGAAGTTATAAACCAACTATTTTCTAATGGTGTTATGAATCTATTTTAAAAGGTAGCTTTGTCAATCAAACACCAACTGAATTGCAATTTGCATAGTAGCAATGCAATTCATTTTTTTGTCTTTTGCATTTCAAAATCCATAATTATTTGAGGACCCTAAGAAATAATAATAGATCTTTAGTTATTTCTTGAAGACCATCTTTGATGCATATATAAAGCAATATCAATCAATGCTTTGAATTATTGCAAATTCTAAACCAAGAGTTTATTACAAAATGAGCTAGATCATTAAATGATATGAGCTCAAAGGGAGATACTTACAATAACACAACAAGATACTATTAATGAATAGTTGGTGCATTTATTACAATGGAGTTTACCCCCTTATATATCATTATTCGCTAAGTAAATCATTTCCACTAATGAATGTGGAATAGACCACTTTGCACAAAAAGTGAACAATATCATATTCTAAAGTTATAAAATGATTTTATAACATAGTAAGTCTTATATTCTAACACCCCCTCTTAAGGCTTACAATACTGAAAGAAAAACATACTAATTGAAGGAAAACACATACTAACTGAACACAAAACAACAAAAGTAATTAGAACTGAATATTCTTCAGAAACTTCTTCTTGTTGGTTGTGGAGCCTGATTATCTTCCTGATTCAAAGGTCTTGTTTCAGCGTGTTTGCACCCCATTTCCTGACATGGGAGTGTGGGGGAGATCCCCCCCCCTCATCTCTCGCCATGGGAGTCCAGGGGGGGCGGCGAGAAATTTTGGAGGCCCCCCTTGGAGGGGGTTCGGGTGAAGTGCCCTCGAAGAGATTTTTTTGGGAAAATTGCCTTGTAAAATATTGTAATTCCGTAGTCAATCTGTACCATTCATTATAAGGTTGCAGATATGACAATAGAAGTTATGTTAGGGTTTTTTTTCCCTAGAAGGAAACCCTCTTTTATGAGGGAATTGTATTGTGACTGTGTATGTGAGTGAATATTGTATTCTGGGAGAGGAGACTGTGAGAGAAAGAAGATGAAGTTACAATGAGTGTGCTATAGGTTGTATCGCTTCATTTGTTGGATAATAATTAAGGACCTGGCAATTTCTTTGGTGGACATAGCCCACACTAGGTGAACCACATATATATGTGTCTCTATTGTATTGTGTATCTTTTGTTTTTTATTTATGCATCTGTTTTTATTTTATTGCTTTATGATCCCGTTTTTCTAACACTTCTTTGGAAAACAATACTTACACTAGGTAGAGCTCCATCAAGCTACCTCATAACCCTCACAAAGCTGTATCTCCCAAGATAAATTATTGAATTTTCGAATAAAACTTCTCAAATTATTGAATTACAAATCTCCCATAATTGGACAATCATCCATGTTGAGCTACATTCACACTGCTTCATTAAGTTTTCTCATAATCCTTGTAAGGGTATAATTCTCAAGATTCACAAACATTCGAACTATAACACAATTCAATGCTCCCTATAAAACCAACAATTTGATTAGAGGGTAATTGAGGCATAGATAAACAACCAATGATTTAATTAAAGAGAAATCAATTCCATAATGTGATGCAATATGTGGTTTACACAACAATCGACCATGCTAGTGATAAAGCAAACTATAAATAGTGTTGTAGGTGTAAGACCAACGATCTAATTAGAGGTAAAGCAAGTTATAGAATGTGGTTTTTACTGTGAACCGTAAATGCATTAAACCAAGCTAGTAATCAAATCGATATAATTTGGTGTTGTTGGGAATCGATGGACATTATTTCGTGGTGCTACAAGAATTAATTAACACAAAAAATAATTAGGCATATAGAGAAAATTAATCACACTTCGATTAAAACATGAAAAAAATAATTTTGTCAATGTTTCATGGAAACCTGCATAGGAGATCTAGCTAAAGCAAGTACAAACAAATCTTATCAAGAAAGGATGAGAGATTCAATATGGAAGAATGAGAAAATATATTCACACTACTCCAATGAGCTAATCAATCAATGAATGATTGATACAATGAATGAGTGGAATGCACTCATATATAAGACATAACATTCCATAATTAAGAAAATCAATCAAGCAATTATCTTTCCTTAGGAATGCATGCATGCATAATAGTGATGTTCTAAATAGAAATTCTAAAATAGAACTAGTTAGTTAACTCCCATTGAACTAGTGTGTCAAAAATAGAATTTTTTCCAACATCCCCCCTAAACATCACTATGGAGTAAAAATGAGTCCCGACTGCTAGGCCATATTAGGAACTTAGGTACAATGCAACTAATGAACACTGAATAAAAATGAGGAAAAAGGGAAAACTACATGGGAACAAACCCCCCCCTCAAAAGACAATGCATCAAAAGAAGAAAAAACAATTTCTAGGCAACTGTGTTCTTCACTCCAAGACGATCCCAGAAAGTCTGAAACTTCTGCTCACTGAAAGTCTTCGTGAAGATGTAGAAATATTTATGGATTTGATGAAGTCCTTTGGAAACCTGTCTAGCCTTGTACCTCTTGATCCTGTGGACCCATCTGCACCTAAAAATATTCCTTTCTGGTGGAAGTGGAAGCAGATTCCAAGTCTGATTCTCTAGGAGTAAGTCATACTCCTTCTTCATGGCTTCTTTCCATAATGGATTGCCCACAACCTTACTGTAGGTATGTGGATCTGAATATTGAACCATATAACAATGCATGTGAATCGTAGGTTCAAAAGTTGTAAGTACATGAGAAGGCTCCTCATGCTGAGATCGAGTCCTCCTCGAATTCAATGGATTCTCTACAAGGATAATTGCTTCCTGAAGTGTGAACTATGCCTTCTTGGGCATCTGTTGAAGCTTCGATGTTGGCTTCTTATCTAGATGTACTACCTGCTTATTTCCATGTACATAATAGGAGTGTATGAAATCATCTTTGATGTCTGAAACTAATGGAAGCACAAGAGTATTTGCATGTTTCAATGGAGGTGCACGCAAAGTACTCTCCTTATGTGTAAGTAGAAAAGAGGAGTCATCATCAACAAACTTATTGAATTTATACAACATTGACTTGTGATCCACCTCATCAATTACAATGATGGAATTGTCATGCATGTCAAGTACATAAACTAAATATTATGTAAATTCAACCTTTTTATCTTTCTGAGTGATTTGATAAACTGAGAGCATATTTATAGAAAGATTTGGAACATGTAAAACATTATCAAAAATTCCATTAGGGAGTTCCACTCTCCCCTCTCCTGCTACTGCTACTGGAGTATCATCCTCCATGACAATAGGGGGTCCTGAGCACGAGCTCCAAGAAGTAAAAACTTCCTCTTTTGCTTCCATATGATGTGATGTACCAGGATATATAATCCATGAATCAGATGAGGAATTAATTGCAACAAGAGCATGATGATTACCTTTCTTAGGAGCAGGATCTTCTTCCTTCTACTTTTTGACTCCTTCTGGAATGAAGTTTCCAAGGTTGTTCTACTGAAGTACCTGTGACATAAGATTGATTTGATTCTTCATGCATGTGGATTCTTCATGATTTGGTTTATTGCAGTAAGTGCACTTATTTCCCTTCTTCTTTTTCTTGGAATCTGAAGAGCCTTTGGAACCTGAAGAATCGTTGAACGATTTGGAATATCCCTCCTTCTTCTTTTGTTTCTCCTTTCTGTTCTGTTTGGTTGATCCTTTTCCATCATGCATGGTGAGTGCACGTGATTTGGGATCCTTTATTAGGCCCATCTGAATGAGTTTTTCCTACTCATGTGTGAGAGAATCAATGAATTAATCCATGGTAGGCGTCTTCCAATTTGTTCCCATGAGATATTTTCCAGAATGGAAAGTTGAAACATAGACAACATATTCTGGTCCAAGCTTGGCCAAGATTGTTAGAATAAGTTGGTCCACTTGTTTAGACTTATCAATAACACAAGATGCTAAGATCAATATCAAATATTTAAACTTAGTAAATAAATCATGTATATTATAAAAAAATTTAGGATCCAAAGTATTCAACTCTACCTCAAGCATATGACCTCTCATCTCATCCTGCTTTCCAAACAGACCTTCCAAGGTGGTCCAGATCGCATTTGGAGTCTTGCATGTGGCAACATGAAACCATAAATCAAATGATATCAATTCAAGAAGAGTTCGTGTGGCTTCATCCTTTTTGTTCGCCCATCTGGTCTTCTCAATTGCTGATGTAGGTTTTTTTTATGTCCCCATCGTCAAGTTGTACAGTCCTTTCCTTTTGAGTTGAAATTCATCCTTGAGATTCCAATCAAAATAATTGTATGTTGTGATGATTACCACCAAGTTCGACTGTAGAATAGGTGTCGTATCCATCTCTCCCATAGTTTATGAGAACCCCTAAAAGTTTACTCTCAATCTACAAGTGAAAAATTGAGAAATCAATGCATAAAGGGAACTTTAAGTGGAGAATTCATATCAGTTTTAGGAGGCAATCTTCCAGCTTCCTTTCTGAGAAAATGGTGAGGAATTTTTCCAAACGGTTGAAAACCCACTTGCAGAATGGGTCGATTTACTTCTCATGTTGGTCGTTTCCTCAAAAAGTTAATATTTTGGGAGAAATCACTGCAAAAAGAAAGGGTTTTTAAGAGGTTGTCACACCTTTCCTTCATACACAGAGCGATAGGATCCTTATTGTCGCCCTTTGTAGTATACTAGGGTGTGACAGGTCCTTGTCGCACTTTGGTAGTGTACTAGGGTGCGATAGGTGCAACGGATTTAAGGTTGGAAGGTAAGACAACTTCAACTTGTCACTCTTTTCGACAGAGAAAGGTTGCAACAACGTATGTTACACAGATTTTTCTCATTGAAACTTCGATTTTACTCTTCTTTAGCTTGTCTGGTTTGCTCCAAGTAGCATAGCTATGATACCATGTCAATGTTTCATCGAAAATTGTACAGAAGATCTAGCTAAAGCAAGTACACACAAAGCTTATTAAGAAAGGACGAGAGATTCAATATGGAAGAATGAGAAAATATATTCACACTGCTCCAATGAGTTAATGAATGAATGAATGATTGATACAATGAATTAGTGGAATGCACTCATATATAAGACAAAAAAATCCATAATTAATAAAAGAAATCAAGCAATTAGATTTCCTTAGGAATGCATGCATGCATAATAGTGATGATCTAAATAGAAATTCTAAAATAGAACTAGTGTGTCGAAAAGATAAATTTCTCCAACAAATTTACAATGAAGAAAACCCAAAGGAAAAAATCCAACATATAATGGCTATCCTTAAGATTTATTTCTCAACAATTGTAAATTTACAAAGGTGTTTTGGTTCCATGGAACAATGTATATTACAAACACATCAATTTTCTTAGCAACGACTCTCTTCTTCGCCAAATAATCCCTTCTCCAACTTTGTGAATGCGTTTATAGCAAGAATTGGCTTGTTCATAGGATCTAGAAGGCCAAGCATCCCCAACTCTTCAACTCCCTAACTTCAACGCTCTTCCTCTCCTTTGTCCTTTTGTTGGTAGCATTTCGATTAGAGTTCCCTTTATTTTATATTTTATATTTTCTTTATTACTTTATGCTCTCATTGGAAATACAACACTTTGGAGGTGAGTAGTAGTGGATTGAATCAACATCCCTTCATACTACCAACCACATCCTTCAACCTCATCGTCAACTTTGTAGCCTTGAGATTTGCTTTCATAGCCAATCCTCTTGTTTTGTTGAGTGTTTTTCATATCATGTATTAAAATTGTTTTAAAGTAAGACCATCAAATAAGATGCCAATTAAGTAGTTCCATATGTAAAATGATCCAAAATCACTAGGTTAAAGGAAGGGACTGAATGATTGAAATGATGATCCACTAATGATAGGTCTTAGACAAGTCTTTCCAACTCTTGTCCACATATTTGTTAGTAAGAATCAATGTTACATATAAAATGGACTTTACATTGCTTCCACTATTTGAATTAATGTCTGATGGGAAAATCAATCGATTTTTATATAATTAAAGAGATCAAATGTAAATCTAAAGTGAAATATACAACACATCAACACAAAACATAAATATAAATGAAAACATAAGAACATAATGCATCCATAATATAGATATAGATTGTGCACTATGTCCATTGTATTTCATATCAATAGCTCAAAGAATAATACAAGGCATTGTTACCAATAGTTATATTAATTATATTGATACATTACAATCATTTATAGTAAAATATGGTTGTAACTATGCTAGAGAAGGAAACATGCTAGTATTACATGTAACTAATATTTTTAGAAATTGATCATCACCTTTGCAACCTCAAACCCTAGCCTACTATGTACCCATTGATACCGCCCTTTTCTATGGTTTGTCACTCCAAATATGGATATGAGTTTCTCTGGTTTGTCACTCTAAATATGGATATGAGAGGGGGAAATATCCCCCCCAACCTTGGTCGATGATGCTAAATAATCCATCCCCCAAGCTAGCACCCTCCAAATCGGTTAAGAATGCTTATTATATTATTGTTGTAAAGCTTCCTCCCATGGTATCTCACCTCAAAGTATTGGATCTTGTTGAATGTGGCCTCATTTGGACAATTCACTAAGCTCTAGCAATCTTTAAGAGAAATGGATTTGTGGACATAGAAGAACTGGATGGTAATGATTCAAGGCACCCTTACTTATATACTTATGTGGCCTAGGGTATTATGCATCCTTTTTTGAAAATAAGGAAGACATAGATTCCATCTTTCAAAACGAGTCGTCTTTTGAAACATACATATATTATGGGTCCAAAAGGAATGTACCTAAATCAATACTACGAGAAACATTTGAATTTTGAAGTTGATGTGCCTATTGTAGTGCCTATTTGGGTTCATCTACATCACCTTCCTCTTCATTGTTGGACCGATGATGCCCTGGCTACCATTAGTAACACTTTGGGAAAGAACAATGATAAGTGTATTCCTAAGACTAGGATGTTTGATTGTGATAGGATACCTGTGGTAGTAGATCTCGAAAAGTGATTTCCATAGAAATTACATAAACTCTAGACAACTAGACTCATGTGCAGGAGTTGGATTATGAGAAATTGTTTTACAAGTACAAAGCATGCGATGAGTATGGTCATTTTGCAGAATATTTAAAATTCAGAGCTCCTATCTAGACCCATTCAAAGAAATAGGAACAATGAAAACAAATTTAGAAACCCTCAAGCAACAAGCAAGCTGCTTTGTCTTCTTCTCCAACCCCCTACTCTTCAATTGTAAATAACAGAAAGGAAATACCTCCGGTGAACAAATTCGAGGTATTGTCCCAAAATTTTCAAGAGCCAAAGACATCCATTCAAATTCCCTTTGAGCACTTAGTGTCTTCTTCCCCTCTCAATCAATGGTTTCTTCCCTCTTTAGCCATTTGCAATTCGTTCCTTCTCTCTTTCCCAAGTCACGAGTGGAATATCCAAAAGCACTAGAAATCAAAGAATTAGATGAATACTTGTAAGACACTCAAGACATTGCTCTATAGAAAGATACCACTCAACTCAGTGGCATTTTAAATCATAAAAAGGCACATAAATATAAAGGTGAGGACATGGAAGACATTGAAGAAGAAATACTTCTGAAAAAATCATGAAGAAGAACCCTCAAAGAAAGGTGAGAGGCAGTAGTAGAAAAAGAAAAATCATTAGGGCTCCATACATCCATTGAAATTTCCTTTGGAGGTGTAGTCAAATTATTTCAATCAAAAGTCTTGGATAAGAGATGCCATATGAAGGAGCCATAGGCAATAGTTATATACCCCAAATCTAAAATAAAGAAAACAATCTCATAGAATAGTAGGGGAATGGGTAACAAGTTTAAAGAAGAGGCATTGAGGGATATAATTAGATATGAAAAAACTGGTTGTAGTTCTCATCCAATAGACCAATATTGAATAAACTGAGATGTTAGAAGTAGGAAAGAAACAATGGAGAGAAAGTAAAGGAATAACGTCAAGAGCAAGAGGAGATTCAGGAGGCTTACATGCTCTTTGGGATAATTCAATTTTTGAGCTAGTCCATACCTAATGCACTCAACATTGAGTGTTACTAAGTCTTATCCATTGATATTTGAGGGTGAGAATTCATATTTACAATGTTTATATGCCCGTCCATTATAGGGAAAAAGAAGAATGTTTGAGATATTTACATGTAATGAAGGACTTCGAGTATGTGAAGAACAACACAGTATCAGGAGATTTCAACACAGTATTATCAAGCAAATAAAATAGGAGGTTAAGTATTGTAAGAGACCCTTCTAGAGATGTATGGAAGATGTAATATTAGATTGGGATCCGGGATATAGAAATTTTTCTTCGGTGAGCTAGAGCACAAGGTTTCTATTCCTTCGTCTTGGAAAGAGATGTTCACTCATTGGCACAAAATATATTATAGATCATTTATGAATAATCCTTTATTTAAAAGAGCATGGCTGGCAATTCCCAAGTTCCTCAACTATAAATTTTGGTTATTAAGAAAGAAAACCATCTTTCACTAAGATTCCACCCCTCCAATATTAGTTGTAGGAAAATCACGTGGTCTCCTTCTACAACTGATCCAAGTTAGAGGAGTAAAATGTCACAATATCTCACTACTGGAACAAGAGGAAAGGAATTGGCTTAAGGAACTTATAATGGGGGAATTTTACAACTAAGAAGTATCATTTATAGACCTAGAAACTTGGTGTCTTGGAAAATCAGATTGGTTGGGGAGGAATTTTAGAGCTAACAATCAAATCATGAAAATTTTATTCTATTCTTTGATGGGGCCTTGAAAGGAAATATCAAGGTGGTAGATGTGGGGGACTGTATTTGATCCTAAGGAAATTCATTAAACTAGATGTGAATGGGGTCCAAGTGAAGCAACTAACAATCAAGTTTAGGTGTTGGCTCTTTTTCAAGGATTGAGGATTCTTGACTCGAGGAGAATTAGGATCCTGTTGGTCATAAGAGACTCCTTAATCATCATTAGATACATGTGTGATTTTACCATCCCTAAGGAGTATATTTTGGAAAGGATCATTTATAGAATACAAAAGGAAGTGAGGAAGTTTGTTTATGTATATTTATTTCATGTGTTGAGAGATCCAAATCGCTAAGCAGACTCCCACCTAGCTAATGAAGCCACCCGTTTGGATGTGGGAATCATAAGAAAAAAGGGGATAACTATAACCTTATCCGCTATGTGCTAAGTTAGTTTTTGAGAATCATAATATTCTTTCACAACGAATAATACAAGGCATAAAAAATGGCAGAGATCATTTAAGTGGAAGAGATGAGCATTAATAACACCCTTGAGATCATAGGCACCCTCACACATTTCAATCACAATGGATGAGCATTTTCATATTTGGTTTGAAATTAATACGAGGAATGGATATGGGATTATTATTGAACTTCACTTGACCTATTTAATGCTGGTCTCTACACATGGGCTTAGGGATGAATTTGGCCTGGCTTGTTTCCATCACAATGTTAGTCTAGATTGCTTCATTGGTTTAAGGAGGGCCAAGGAGGCTATGGGATAGGCCTTGCCATAGGTATGCTTTTTGTTTCCTCTTGAAGTTGGGCCTTTTCCTAAAGTATTGGAGTTATCTCTATGAAGATTGGTATTGCTTCAATCTTATTTCTTAGCAATGCTTGGAAGAGTTGGAACATGGTAGAGCATAGCCACCCTTGTCATTTTTCATGTGAAGCTCTAGACCTAGGACGAGCTTTGAGGATACATGAGAGACTTATAGCATATAACCAAGTAATCATTTCCCATCTAAAGAATAGAGTTTATAGCTTGGATGAAGCTCAGAACATTGGCCACACAAAGTTATTAGAGATTGTAATACAACGAAAAAGGCAAATTGAGAAGCTTGAAAATGATTGTAGCATGCTACACCAATTGGTTCTTAGATTGATAGAAGCTCTTAGTTTGTGGTATCCAATCAAAGGATTGTGATTGTGTCTACTTTAGATTTGGTAAAAGAAGAAGAAACAATACAACAAGCTCTTGGAGACTTGGAAATGGAACATGTAGAAGAGATGCTCAAACTATTAGCATGAATCAAGCATCAAGCCCATAGCAGGCATGACTTTTGCTGATTCCAGGTTCAGTTATGTTTTGCAAGATAGTTTTGTTATTAGTCTAGTTTACTAAGACATATACCAATAGGACTTTGTGTTACAATTTTGTGCAAGATAGAACAAACAAATATCTAGGGATTAACTTTGAATTTTGAACATTTTTTGAATGTTTGGCTCCTATAATGCCCTCTTCTATTTCTATTACTATGTTGTATCGTGTGGCATGAAAACTTCTTAATACAAATATTAATTGTTTCAATTAAAAAAAAACTATGTTGGAAAAGGAGGTACAAACTAAGGCTCACAAAATGTTAATCCATTCCTATTGCACTTAAGGAGAGAAGGAACAACTAGTAAATTTCCTTATGATCATCAACATAGGGATAAAAATAATCACTGCAAAATTTTTAAGGTTTCTAACATACAACCAAAGCTTCACACACAAGATTACAATACAATAAAGTAAAAGGCAATGCTAACTAAAACCCTAACATAACCATACATATTCACCACAAAGAAAATTATGCATTTAGACACACATTTCTTCTAAAGTAATTAAAATGAGAAAATAGTACATGTGCAGTTGTTTACTCGAGTCCTCACTTATTTTTTTGGGAAGTCCTCACTTATTTTTTTGGAACAGAGGAATATGATTCAATTAAGAGGAAAGAAAGTACATTATGTATGGTGTAAATGTGCACCCAAAAACCCTCAACTAGAATGTGTTTAATCGATGTAAATAGTAACATGGCAGGCACACAACTTCAATGTAATAATAATGGAGATAATCTACCCATACACCATTTTGCAATAAATGATTAGAATCCAAGTGAAGAACTCTAAGGATGAATTCAAAGAAGCAAAATACCTATAACATACATTCATTGACCGTAATATACTTTATGTATATTATAATGTTCAATAATTACTAATTAAATGATTAATGTAATAATTATATTTTTAATGTAAATTCATGTTTTTTAGACAAAAAAACGTGATTGTACTCATTTAAGTATATTTATACACGTTTTTGTACATTTGAATAAGACAATAAATAATAAATTTATTAAATAATAATATATATTTTATATATATCAAGTATTAAGCTTTCAAGTGGTATCAGAGAAAAACCTAATGAAAGTTAAAAAGCAGATGCGTTCAATATGGAAAATATCATTCATAAAAACATGAAAATTATAACCAGTATGGAAAATATGAGCAACACTCTCGAAGAAATGAAGAATTCTGTGAAAGAAATAAAATAACAATTAGAGAAGGCAGCCTTGGCGTACTTAAAGGACCAAAACCAAATCTTAAGTTCTCCATCATCTGAATTTCCAGAGGGACAAATATACGACGACGATGAAAGCGGTAAAACCAGTAATGGTGTTCTTGAAGACCCATATGTGAAAACATCATCTTTGAATAACAGGGACAAGAAGACGGATTTAAAGGTTGAAAATCTCATCGAAGATGAGAAGAAGAGCCTCAAACGGAAAGCTGAGGAATTAAGTAACGACTCAAAAACAATGAGAAAGGAGGAAAATGAGGCATTAACAACAACCATCCCATATTATGCTCGTCTCCATCACCCACTTTTTCTTTCCAACTCCCTCATTTTATCCCGCAACCCAAACTCAAGATACCCTAACAACCACTTTCTATGGATTTACAATGACAAAAACAATCTCCTAGTACATGCTATTCCTGAAGAGTTAAGAAGCGATGTAAAATCCTTGTGTGTTGACAACGATGAGCATGTATATTCCTTCACTTTGATCGATCATAATGGCCACAAAATGTATGATGTGAACGTGTATGATTTAAGAGAAAGAAACATTCAGTGGAATAAACTACCTCCCTTTCCTATCTTGGAGAAACAACCTATGGTGAGTCGTTGTTCTTTTGACAACGGTGGGTGTTTTACAAATATAGTGTGGCTTCCAAGAAATCTCTATGACCTGAAAGAGGACTTCGCTGTGTGGGACGCTCACCGGAAGAAACAATGTAACATAGTGGCTTTGGCTCCTTTTACCAGCTCTGCAATGACAGAATCAAAACTCAAGTACAAGAAAAATCAAGGTCCCAACATTAATTATAGTTTCTGCACATGCAAGAGAAAACAATTATATATGTGTGAAAAGGAGGACAACAAATATTCATAAAATTCTAATGAAGAATCCAAAAAAAATCTAACCATAAAAAAATAACAATACTTCAAGAACGAAGCATTTGAAAAACTAATAACCTATAATATACTTTATGTATATTACAATGTTCAATAATTACAAATTAAATAATTAATATAATAATTATATTTTTAATGTAAATTCAGGTTTTTTTTAAATAAAAAAACGTGAATTTACTTATTTACATATATTTATACACGTTTTTGTAGACACCTAATAATAAATTTGTTAAATAATAATATATATTTTATATATATCAAATATTAAGCCTGTATGTTAAATATTAAACTTCCATTGACCTATAGATGTTGAATGCAATATGATGTCCTTGTGATTAACCCTTTTCATCAAAATAAAGGGAGGTCGAAGAAAAAGGATAACTTCTTCAACCTAAGACCATCCATTGATTCTTTGTTCTAATTTAAAACGAAAAAGAATATTCAATCACGTGACACATCCATATAGTATCATAAGACCATGTTCAAAACTCAAATACTCAAATAAAGAGTATTAAGATGGTCAAATATAGCTTTTTACCATGCAAGAGATTACAAAAGACGGGAAAATTGATTAATGGCACCAAAGGATGAGGTGCCCTTGATAAGTTGTTCTATAATAAGTATGTGTCGTGAAGGTAGAGTTCCATTAGTAAACATGATAAGGACACTTTCATTACCAACTAAAACCTCGGTGGAGTCCATAATATGCATATGCATGAACATAAATGTGAGTTAGTTAAGAAATTAAGGTGGATGACATGAAGCTCCACTATTTGACAAAATAAGGACAAATTTTAATTTTAATTGATACCTCTGTAGAGTTGTGCCACATTACCATACTACCATATATGGTAAGGATGGTTTCACTACGAACTAATTCCTTGATAGCTTAGATGACATAAGGTTTATTAGGATGGATTTAAAGAATAACACTAATGATATATTTTTACTAATAAAGAGGTCATAAACCTTAGCCCATATTATTAAGCAAAGGTTATTTGATTAAGTAACATATGGATATAGACACATTTTATCACCCAACACCCCTAGGTCTTAAAAAGACAATGTGATGGATGATACCAAAGAGGCTTCACAAGATGATAATGGAAAAAACATATTCAAGTAGGGATCATGAGTAATAGGCTGATGAAATTGGCAAGGTGGAGAAATAATGTGTGACATTGTGGAAATAGAGACATCCCATTAAACGATCTACAAATGTGTTATATTGTGAAAGGAATCATTGCAAAAACATTTACTATTAAGGTAATGCATAAAAAAATATGAATGTTGTTTGGTGTGGAAATGAAAAGAATTTTTGTGGGCAGTGTCATTGATTTGTCCCCAAGCGATTACGCAACACACATGTATGTAATGTGAAGTAGGGAATAAGGGTTTGTGAATACAAAGGTGCACAGTCACGGTAGAATGGTTAATTCTAATGGTTTAATGACAACAAAAAATGAAATAGGTTATGTATTCATGAATAATGGACACCATATAAGGAATACATAACAAAGGTACAATTATGTGTAAAAATAAGGGATAAAAAGGAAAAAAGTGGCATAAATAGTTCAAAGTAAAGATAAAGTAACCAAGTAACTTTTACCTTTCATTTTTACCGAAGTACCTTAGCATGCAATTCCTAGCGAGTTAGCTTCTTAAACAAGTGACTCAACTCTTGGTTAAGAGACATCATGGCACAAGTTAGGATCCACATACTTGCAACTAAAATTGTTATAAGAAGTTTGTTATTGTTTACATGCCCTAGGGTTATGAATGAAATTTGTATTTTGGGTTGTTTTTTTGGAAATAATGAAAATTCTCTGGTGGTATAGTGCAATATTATGAAAAAAAACAATAATAAAGTTCGTGGAAATTAGACATGTGTGAGCAAGAAGGATCAATCCATCAACAATTCAATGTTGATGTGTTGCAAATAAATTAACAAATTGAGAAAATAAAGGTTTATCACTAATAGAAGCACATCAAATTGAAGTGGTTATACGCACTTCTTCTTAGTAAAACCTTTCGAGCATGAGTGCTAAGTGATGTGAAGACTAACTCAATTTTTATCCCTGATCAATTCAATATTTAAATGTGAAGACTCAAAGTTTATCTAAGGTTAATCAACACATTTATTCAATGTCATAGTAATCACAAAGAAAAATTGTCTTCATTTGTTGCATATAGATTCAATTAGATATGGACTCTCGAACGACCCATCATATAACATTCACAACACTATTTCACCACACCCTTACATACCCTTCAACGTTATTGTTAACAGAAAAAATATAATTTTGACACCATGATGTTAGGAATGAGTACCGATGCATTTTGAGGATTATTCTACACTTTTGGGTAATCGTTAAAGGTTTTAAGTTGAATAGTACTC
>ML784924.1:566113-590661 GCA_009831015.1 Picea engelmannii
CATCTCTCGCCATGGGAGTCCAGGGGGGGCGGCGAGAAATTTTGGAGGCCCCCCTTGGAGGGGGTTCGGGTGAAGTGCCCTCGAAGAGATTTTTTTGGGAAAATTGCCTTGTAAAATATTGTAATTCCGTAGTCAATCTGTACCATTCATTATAAGGTTGCAGATATGACAATAGAAGTTATGTTAGGGTTTTTTTTCCCTAGAAGGAAACCCTCTTTTATGAGGGAATTGTATTGTGACTGTGTATGTGAGTGAATATTGTATTCTGGGAGAGGAGACTGTGAGAGAAAGAAGATGAAGTTACAATGAGTGTGCTATAGGTTGTATCGCTTCATTTGTTGGATAATAATTAAGGACCTGGCAATTTCTTTGGTGGACATAGCCCACACTAGGTGAACCACATATATATGTGTCTCTATTGTATTGTGTATCTTTTGTTTTTTATTTATGCATCTGTTTTTATTTTATTGCTTTATGATCCCGTTTTTCTAACACTTCTTTGGAAAACAATACTTACACTAGGTAGAGCTCCATCAAGCTACCTCATAACCCTCACAAAGCTGTATCTCCCAAGATAAATTATTGAATTTTCGAATAAAACTTCTCAAATTATTGAATTACAAATCTCCCATAATTGGACAATCATCCATGTTGAGCTACATTCACACTGCTTCATTAAGTTTTCTCATAATCCTTGTAAGGGTATAATTCTCAAGATTCACAAACATTCGAACTATAACACAATTCAATGCTCCCTATAAAACCAACAATTTGATTAGAGGGTAATTGAGGCATAGATAAACAACCAATGATTTAATTAAAGAGAAATCAATTCCATAATGTGATGCAATATGTGGTTTACACAACAATCGACCATGCTAGTGATAAAGCAAACTATAAATAGTGTTGTAGGTGTAAGACCAACGATCTAATTAGAGGTAAAGCAAGTTATAGAATGTGGTTTTTACTGTGAACCGTAAATGCATTAAACCAAGCTAGTAATCAAATCGATATAATTTGGTGTTGTTGGGAATCGATGGACATTATTTCGTGGTGCTACAAGAATTAATTAACACAAAAAATAATTAGGCATATAGAGAAAATTAATCACACTTCGATTAAAACATGAAAAAAATAATTTTGTCAATGTTTCATGGAAACCTGCATAGGAGATCTAGCTAAAGCAAGTACAAACAAATCTTATCAAGAAAGGATGAGAGATTCAATATGGAAGAATGAGAAAATATATTCACACTACTCCAATGAGCTAATCAATCAATGAATGATTGATACAATGAATGAGTGGAATGCACTCATATATAAGACATAACATTCCATAATTAAGAAAATCAATCAAGCAATTATCTTTCCTTAGGAATGCATGCATGCATAATAGTGATGTTCTAAATAGAAATTCTAAAATAGAACTAGTTAGTTAACTCCCATTGAACTAGTGTGTCAAAAATAGAATTTTTTCCAACATCCCCCCTAAACATCACTATGGAGTAAAAATGAGTCCCGACTGCTAGGCCATATTAGGAACTTAGGTACAATGCAACTAATGAACACTGAATAAAAATGAGGAAAAAGGGAAAACTACATGGGAACAAACCCCCCCCTCAAAAGACAATGCATCAAAAGAAGAAAAAACAATTTCTAGGCAACTGTGTTCTTCACTCCAAGACGATCCCAGAAAGTCTGAAACTTCTGCTCACTGAAAGTCTTCGTGAAGATGTAGAAATATTTATGGATTTGATGAAGTCCTTTGGAAACCTGTCTAGCCTTGTACCTCTTGATCCTGTGGACCCATCTGCACCTAAAAATATTCCTTTCTGGTGGAAGTGGAAGCAGATTCCAAGTCTGATTCTCTAGGAGTAAGTCATACTCCTTCTTCATGGCTTCTTTCCATAATGGATTGCCCACAACCTTACTGTAGGTATGTGGATCTGAATATTGAACCATATAACAATGCATGTGAATCGTAGGTTCAAAAGTTGTAAGTACATGAGAAGGCTCCTCATGCTGAGATCGAGTCCTCCTCGAATTCAATGGATTCTCTACAAGGATAATTGCTTCCTGAAGTGTGAACTATGCCTTCTTGGGCATCTGTTGAAGCTTCGATGTTGGCTTCTTATCTAGATGTACTACCTGCTTATTTCCATGTACATAATAGGAGTGTATGAAATCATCTTTGATGTCTGAAACTAATGGAAGCACAAGAGTATTTGCATGTTTCAATGGAGGTGCACGCAAAGTACTCTCCTTATGTGTAAGTAGAAAAGAGGAGTCATCATCAACAAACTTATTGAATTTATACAACATTGACTTGTGATCCACCTCATCAATTACAATGATGGAATTGTCATGCATGTCAAGTACATAAACTAAATATTATGTAAATTCAACCTTTTTATCTTTCTGAGTGATTTGATAAACTGAGAGCATATTTATAGAAAGATTTGGAACATGTAAAACATTATCAAAAATTCCATTAGGGAGTTCCACTCTCCCCTCTCCTGCTACTGCTACTGGAGTATCATCCTCCATGACAATAGGGGGTCCTGAGCACGAGCTCCAAGAAGTAAAAACTTCCTCTTTTGCTTCCATATGATGTGATGTACCAGGATATATAATCCATGAATCAGATGAGGAATTAATTGCAACAAGAGCATGATGATTACCTTTCTTAGGAGCAGGATCTTCTTCCTTCTACTTTTTGACTCCTTCTGGAATGAAGTTTCCAAGGTTGTTCTACTGAAGTACCTGTGACATAAGATTGATTTGATTCTTCATGCATGTGGATTCTTCATGATTTGGTTTATTGCAGTAAGTGCACTTATTTCCCTTCTTCTTTTTCTTGGAATCTGAAGAGCCTTTGGAACCTGAAGAATCGTTGAACGATTTGGAATATCCCTCCTTCTTCTTTTGTTTCTCCTTTCTGTTCTGTTTGGTTGATCCTTTTCCATCATGCATGGTGAGTGCACGTGATTTGGGATCCTTTATTAGGCCCATCTGAATGAGTTTTTCCTACTCATGTGTGAGAGAATCAATGAATTAATCCATGGTAGGCGTCTTCCAATTTGTTCCCATGAGATATTTTCCAGAATGGAAAGTTGAAACATAGACAACATATTCTGGTCCAAGCTTGGCCAAGATTGTTAGAATAAGTTGGTCCACTTGTTTAGACTTATCAATAACACAAGATGCTAAGATCAATATCAAATATTTAAACTTAGTAAATAAATCATGTATATTATAAAAAAATTTAGGATCCAAAGTATTCAACTCTACCTCAAGCATATGACCTCTCATCTCATCCTGCTTTCCAAACAGACCTTCCAAGGTGGTCCAGATCGCATTTGGAGTCTTGCATGTGGCAACATGAAACCATAAATCAAATGATATCAATTCAAGAAGAGTTCGTGTGGCTTCATCCTTTTTGTTCGCCCATCTGGTCTTCTCAATTGCTGATGTAGGTTTTTTTTATGTCCCCATCGTCAAGTTGTACAGTCCTTTCCTTTTGAGTTGAAATTCATCCTTGAGATTCCAATCAAAATAATTGTATGTTGTGATGATTACCACCAAGTTCGACTGTAGAATAGGTGTCGTATCCATCTCTCCCATAGTTTATGAGAACCCCTAAAAGTTTACTCTCAATCTACAAGTGAAAAATTGAGAAATCAATGCATAAAGGGAACTTTAAGTGGAGAATTCATATCAGTTTTAGGAGGCAATCTTCCAGCTTCCTTTCTGAGAAAATGGTGAGGAATTTTTCCAAACGGTTGAAAACCCACTTGCAGAATGGGTCGATTTACTTCTCATGTTGGTCGTTTCCTCAAAAAGTTAATATTTTGGGAGAAATCACTGCAAAAAGAAAGGGTTTTTAAGAGGTTGTCACACCTTTCCTTCATACACAGAGCGATAGGATCCTTATTGTCGCCCTTTGTAGTATACTAGGGTGTGACAGGTCCTTGTCGCACTTTGGTAGTGTACTAGGGTGCGATAGGTGCAACGGATTTAAGGTTGGAAGGTAAGACAACTTCAACTTGTCACTCTTTTCGACAGAGAAAGGTTGCAACAACGTATGTTACACAGATTTTTCTCATTGAAACTTCGATTTTACTCTTCTTTAGCTTGTCTGGTTTGCTCCAAGTAGCATAGCTATGATACCATGTCAATGTTTCATCGAAAATTGTACAGAAGATCTAGCTAAAGCAAGTACACACAAAGCTTATTAAGAAAGGACGAGAGATTCAATATGGAAGAATGAGAAAATATATTCACACTGCTCCAATGAGTTAATGAATGAATGAATGATTGATACAATGAATTAGTGGAATGCACTCATATATAAGACAAAAAAATCCATAATTAATAAAAGAAATCAAGCAATTAGATTTCCTTAGGAATGCATGCATGCATAATAGTGATGATCTAAATAGAAATTCTAAAATAGAACTAGTGTGTCGAAAAGATAAATTTCTCCAACAAATTTACAATGAAGAAAACCCAAAGGAAAAAATCCAACATATAATGGCTATCCTTAAGATTTATTTCTCAACAATTGTAAATTTACAAAGGTGTTTTGGTTCCATGGAACAATGTATATTACAAACACATCAATTTTCTTAGCAACGACTCTCTTCTTCGCCAAATAATCCCTTCTCCAACTTTGTGAATGCGTTTATAGCAAGAATTGGCTTGTTCATAGGATCTAGAAGGCCAAGCATCCCCAACTCTTCAACTCCCTAACTTCAACGCTCTTCCTCTCCTTTGTCCTTTTGTTGGTAGCATTTCGATTAGAGTTCCCTTTATTTTATATTTTATATTTTCTTTATTACTTTATGCTCTCATTGGAAATACAACACTTTGGAGGTGAGTAGTAGTGGATTGAATCAACATCCCTTCATACTACCAACCACATCCTTCAACCTCATCGTCAACTTTGTAGCCTTGAGATTTGCTTTCATAGCCAATCCTCTTGTTTTGTTGAGTGTTTTTCATATCATGTATTAAAATTGTTTTAAAGTAAGACCATCAAATAAGATGCCAATTAAGTAGTTCCATATGTAAAATGATCCAAAATCACTAGGTTAAAGGAAGGGACTGAATGATTGAAATGATGATCCACTAATGATAGGTCTTAGACAAGTCTTTCCAACTCTTGTCCACATATTTGTTAGTAAGAATCAATGTTACATATAAAATGGACTTTACATTGCTTCCACTATTTGAATTAATGTCTGATGGGAAAATCAATCGATTTTTATATAATTAAAGAGATCAAATGTAAATCTAAAGTGAAATATACAACACATCAACACAAAACATAAATATAAATGAAAACATAAGAACATAATGCATCCATAATATAGATATAGATTGTGCACTATGTCCATTGTATTTCATATCAATAGCTCAAAGAATAATACAAGGCATTGTTACCAATAGTTATATTAATTATATTGATACATTACAATCATTTATAGTAAAATATGGTTGTAACTATGCTAGAGAAGGAAACATGCTAGTATTACATGTAACTAATATTTTTAGAAATTGATCATCACCTTTGCAACCTCAAACCCTAGCCTACTATGTACCCATTGATACCGCCCTTTTCTATGGTTTGTCACTCCAAATATGGATATGAGTTTCTCTGGTTTGTCACTCTAAATATGGATATGAGAGGGGGAAATATCCCCCCCAACCTTGGTCGATGATGCTAAATAATCCATCCCCCAAGCTAGCACCCTCCAAATCGGTTAAGAATGCTTATTATATTATTGTTGTAAAGCTTCCTCCCATGGTATCTCACCTCAAAGTATTGGATCTTGTTGAATGTGGCCTCATTTGGACAATTCACTAAGCTCTAGCAATCTTTAAGAGAAATGGATTTGTGGACATAGAAGAACTGGATGGTAATGATTCAAGGCACCCTTACTTATATACTTATGTGGCCTAGGGTATTATGCATCCTTTTTTGAAAATAAGGAAGACATAGATTCCATCTTTCAAAACGAGTCGTCTTTTGAAACATACATATATTATGGGTCCAAAAGGAATGTACCTAAATCAATACTACGAGAAACATTTGAATTTTGAAGTTGATGTGCCTATTGTAGTGCCTATTTGGGTTCATCTACATCACCTTCCTCTTCATTGTTGGACCGATGATGCCCTGGCTACCATTAGTAACACTTTGGGAAAGAACAATGATAAGTGTATTCCTAAGACTAGGATGTTTGATTGTGATAGGATACCTGTGGTAGTAGATCTCGAAAAGTGATTTCCATAGAAATTACATAAACTCTAGACAACTAGACTCATGTGCAGGAGTTGGATTATGAGAAATTGTTTTACAAGTACAAAGCATGCGATGAGTATGGTCATTTTGCAGAATATTTAAAATTCAGAGCTCCTATCTAGACCCATTCAAAGAAATAGGAACAATGAAAACAAATTTAGAAACCCTCAAGCAACAAGCAAGCTGCTTTGTCTTCTTCTCCAACCCCCTACTCTTCAATTGTAAATAACAGAAAGGAAATACCTCCGGTGAACAAATTCGAGGTATTGTCCCAAAATTTTCAAGAGCCAAAGACATCCATTCAAATTCCCTTTGAGCACTTAGTGTCTTCTTCCCCTCTCAATCAATGGTTTCTTCCCTCTTTAGCCATTTGCAATTCGTTCCTTCTCTCTTTCCCAAGTCACGAGTGGAATATCCAAAAGCACTAGAAATCAAAGAATTAGATGAATACTTGTAAGACACTCAAGACATTGCTCTATAGAAAGATACCACTCAACTCAGTGGCATTTTAAATCATAAAAAGGCACATAAATATAAAGGTGAGGACATGGAAGACATTGAAGAAGAAATACTTCTGAAAAAATCATGAAGAAGAACCCTCAAAGAAAGGTGAGAGGCAGTAGTAGAAAAAGAAAAATCATTAGGGCTCCATACATCCATTGAAATTTCCTTTGGAGGTGTAGTCAAATTATTTCAATCAAAAGTCTTGGATAAGAGATGCCATATGAAGGAGCCATAGGCAATAGTTATATACCCCAAATCTAAAATAAAGAAAACAATCTCATAGAATAGTAGGGGAATGGGTAACAAGTTTAAAGAAGAGGCATTGAGGGATATAATTAGATATGAAAAAACTGGTTGTAGTTCTCATCCAATAGACCAATATTGAATAAACTGAGATGTTAGAAGTAGGAAAGAAACAATGGAGAGAAAGTAAAGGAATAACGTCAAGAGCAAGAGGAGATTCAGGAGGCTTACATGCTCTTTGGGATAATTCAATTTTTGAGCTAGTCCATACCTAATGCACTCAACATTGAGTGTTACTAAGTCTTATCCATTGATATTTGAGGGTGAGAATTCATATTTACAATGTTTATATGCCCGTCCATTATAGGGAAAAAGAAGAATGTTTGAGATATTTACATGTAATGAAGGACTTCGAGTATGTGAAGAACAACACAGTATCAGGAGATTTCAACACAGTATTATCAAGCAAATAAAATAGGAGGTTAAGTATTGTAAGAGACCCTTCTAGAGATGTATGGAAGATGTAATATTAGATTGGGATCCGGGATATAGAAATTTTTCTTCGGTGAGCTAGAGCACAAGGTTTCTATTCCTTCGTCTTGGAAAGAGATGTTCACTCATTGGCACAAAATATATTATAGATCATTTATGAATAATCCTTTATTTAAAAGAGCATGGCTGGCAATTCCCAAGTTCCTCAACTATAAATTTTGGTTATTAAGAAAGAAAACCATCTTTCACTAAGATTCCACCCCTCCAATATTAGTTGTAGGAAAATCACGTGGTCTCCTTCTACAACTGATCCAAGTTAGAGGAGTAAAATGTCACAATATCTCACTACTGGAACAAGAGGAAAGGAATTGGCTTAAGGAACTTATAATGGGGGAATTTTACAACTAAGAAGTATCATTTATAGACCTAGAAACTTGGTGTCTTGGAAAATCAGATTGGTTGGGGAGGAATTTTAGAGCTAACAATCAAATCATGAAAATTTTATTCTATTCTTTGATGGGGCCTTGAAAGGAAATATCAAGGTGGTAGATGTGGGGGACTGTATTTGATCCTAAGGAAATTCATTAAACTAGATGTGAATGGGGTCCAAGTGAAGCAACTAACAATCAAGTTTAGGTGTTGGCTCTTTTTCAAGGATTGAGGATTCTTGACTCGAGGAGAATTAGGATCCTGTTGGTCATAAGAGACTCCTTAATCATCATTAGATACATGTGTGATTTTACCATCCCTAAGGAGTATATTTTGGAAAGGATCATTTATAGAATACAAAAGGAAGTGAGGAAGTTTGTTTATGTATATTTATTTCATGTGTTGAGAGATCCAAATCGCTAAGCAGACTCCCACCTAGCTAATGAAGCCACCCGTTTGGATGTGGGAATCATAAGAAAAAAGGGGATAACTATAACCTTATCCGCTATGTGCTAAGTTAGTTTTTGAGAATCATAATATTCTTTCACAACGAATAATACAAGGCATAAAAAATGGCAGAGATCATTTAAGTGGAAGAGATGAGCATTAATAACACCCTTGAGATCATAGGCACCCTCACACATTTCAATCACAATGGATGAGCATTTTCATATTTGGTTTGAAATTAATACGAGGAATGGATATGGGATTATTATTGAACTTCACTTGACCTATTTAATGCTGGTCTCTACACATGGGCTTAGGGATGAATTTGGCCTGGCTTGTTTCCATCACAATGTTAGTCTAGATTGCTTCATTGGTTTAAGGAGGGCCAAGGAGGCTATGGGATAGGCCTTGCCATAGGTATGCTTTTTGTTTCCTCTTGAAGTTGGGCCTTTTCCTAAAGTATTGGAGTTATCTCTATGAAGATTGGTATTGCTTCAATCTTATTTCTTAGCAATGCTTGGAAGAGTTGGAACATGGTAGAGCATAGCCACCCTTGTCATTTTTCATGTGAAGCTCTAGACCTAGGACGAGCTTTGAGGATACATGAGAGACTTATAGCATATAACCAAGTAATCATTTCCCATCTAAAGAATAGAGTTTATAGCTTGGATGAAGCTCAGAACATTGGCCACACAAAGTTATTAGAGATTGTAATACAACGAAAAAGGCAAATTGAGAAGCTTGAAAATGATTGTAGCATGCTACACCAATTGGTTCTTAGATTGATAGAAGCTCTTAGTTTGTGGTATCCAATCAAAGGATTGTGATTGTGTCTACTTTAGATTTGGTAAAAGAAGAAGAAACAATACAACAAGCTCTTGGAGACTTGGAAATGGAACATGTAGAAGAGATGCTCAAACTATTAGCATGAATCAAGCATCAAGCCCATAGCAGGCATGACTTTTGCTGATTCCAGGTTCAGTTATGTTTTGCAAGATAGTTTTGTTATTAGTCTAGTTTACTAAGACATATACCAATAGGACTTTGTGTTACAATTTTGTGCAAGATAGAACAAACAAATATCTAGGGATTAACTTTGAATTTTGAACATTTTTTGAATGTTTGGCTCCTATAATGCCCTCTTCTATTTCTATTACTATGTTGTATCGTGTGGCATGAAAACTTCTTAATACAAATATTAATTGTTTCAATTAAAAAAAAACTATGTTGGAAAAGGAGGTACAAACTAAGGCTCACAAAATGTTAATCCATTCCTATTGCACTTAAGGAGAGAAGGAACAACTAGTAAATTTCCTTATGATCATCAACATAGGGATAAAAATAATCACTGCAAAATTTTTAAGGTTTCTAACATACAACCAAAGCTTCACACACAAGATTACAATACAATAAAGTAAAAGGCAATGCTAACTAAAACCCTAACATAACCATACATATTCACCACAAAGAAAATTATGCATTTAGACACACATTTCTTCTAAAGTAATTAAAATGAGAAAATAGTACATGTGCAGTTGTTTACTCGAGTCCTCACTTATTTTTTTGGGAAGTCCTCACTTATTTTTTTGGAACAGAGGAATATGATTCAATTAAGAGGAAAGAAAGTACATTATGTATGGTGTAAATGTGCACCCAAAAACCCTCAACTAGAATGTGTTTAATCGATGTAAATAGTAACATGGCAGGCACACAACTTCAATGTAATAATAATGGAGATAATCTACCCATACACCATTTTGCAATAAATGATTAGAATCCAAGTGAAGAACTCTAAGGATGAATTCAAAGAAGCAAAATACCTATAACATACATTCATTGACCGTAATATACTTTATGTATATTATAATGTTCAATAATTACTAATTAAATGATTAATGTAATAATTATATTTTTAATGTAAATTCATGTTTTTTAGACAAAAAAACGTGATTGTACTCATTTAAGTATATTTATACACGTTTTTGTACATTTGAATAAGACAATAAATAATAAATTTATTAAATAATAATATATATTTTATATATATCAAGTATTAAGCTTTCAAGTGGTATCAGAGAAAAACCTAATGAAAGTTAAAAAGCAGATGCGTTCAATATGGAAAATATCATTCATAAAAACATGAAAATTATAACCAGTATGGAAAATATGAGCAACACTCTCGAAGAAATGAAGAATTCTGTGAAAGAAATAAAATAACAATTAGAGAAGGCAGCCTTGGCGTACTTAAAGGACCAAAACCAAATCTTAAGTTCTCCATCATCTGAATTTCCAGAGGGACAAATATACGACGACGATGAAAGCGGTAAAACCAGTAATGGTGTTCTTGAAGACCCATATGTGAAAACATCATCTTTGAATAACAGGGACAAGAAGACGGATTTAAAGGTTGAAAATCTCATCGAAGATGAGAAGAAGAGCCTCAAACGGAAAGCTGAGGAATTAAGTAACGACTCAAAAACAATGAGAAAGGAGGAAAATGAGGCATTAACAACAACCATCCCATATTATGCTCGTCTCCATCACCCACTTTTTCTTTCCAACTCCCTCATTTTATCCCGCAACCCAAACTCAAGATACCCTAACAACCACTTTCTATGGATTTACAATGACAAAAACAATCTCCTAGTACATGCTATTCCTGAAGAGTTAAGAAGCGATGTAAAATCCTTGTGTGTTGACAACGATGAGCATGTATATTCCTTCACTTTGATCGATCATAATGGCCACAAAATGTATGATGTGAACGTGTATGATTTAAGAGAAAGAAACATTCAGTGGAATAAACTACCTCCCTTTCCTATCTTGGAGAAACAACCTATGGTGAGTCGTTGTTCTTTTGACAACGGTGGGTGTTTTACAAATATAGTGTGGCTTCCAAGAAATCTCTATGACCTGAAAGAGGACTTCGCTGTGTGGGACGCTCACCGGAAGAAACAATGTAACATAGTGGCTTTGGCTCCTTTTACCAGCTCTGCAATGACAGAATCAAAACTCAAGTACAAGAAAAATCAAGGTCCCAACATTAATTATAGTTTCTGCACATGCAAGAGAAAACAATTATATATGTGTGAAAAGGAGGACAACAAATATTCATAAAATTCTAATGAAGAATCCAAAAAAAATCTAACCATAAAAAAATAACAATACTTCAAGAACGAAGCATTTGAAAAACTAATAACCTATAATATACTTTATGTATATTACAATGTTCAATAATTACAAATTAAATAATTAATATAATAATTATATTTTTAATGTAAATTCAGGTTTTTTTTAAATAAAAAAACGTGAATTTACTTATTTACATATATTTATACACGTTTTTGTAGACACCTAATAATAAATTTGTTAAATAATAATATATATTTTATATATATCAAATATTAAGCCTGTATGTTAAATATTAAACTTCCATTGACCTATAGATGTTGAATGCAATATGATGTCCTTGTGATTAACCCTTTTCATCAAAATAAAGGGAGGTCGAAGAAAAAGGATAACTTCTTCAACCTAAGACCATCCATTGATTCTTTGTTCTAATTTAAAACGAAAAAGAATATTCAATCACGTGACACATCCATATAGTATCATAAGACCATGTTCAAAACTCAAATACTCAAATAAAGAGTATTAAGATGGTCAAATATAGCTTTTTACCATGCAAGAGATTACAAAAGACGGGAAAATTGATTAATGGCACCAAAGGATGAGGTGCCCTTGATAAGTTGTTCTATAATAAGTATGTGTCGTGAAGGTAGAGTTCCATTAGTAAACATGATAAGGACACTTTCATTACCAACTAAAACCTCGGTGGAGTCCATAATATGCATATGCATGAACATAAATGTGAGTTAGTTAAGAAATTAAGGTGGATGACATGAAGCTCCACTATTTGACAAAATAAGGACAAATTTTAATTTTAATTGATACCTCTGTAGAGTTGTGCCACATTACCATACTACCATATATGGTAAGGATGGTTTCACTACGAACTAATTCCTTGATAGCTTAGATGACATAAGGTTTATTAGGATGGATTTAAAGAATAACACTAATGATATATTTTTACTAATAAAGAGGTCATAAACCTTAGCCCATATTATTAAGCAAAGGTTATTTGATTAAGTAACATATGGATATAGACACATTTTATCACCCAACACCCCTAGGTCTTAAAAAGACAATGTGATGGATGATACCAAAGAGGCTTCACAAGATGATAATGGAAAAAACATATTCAAGTAGGGATCATGAGTAATAGGCTGATGAAATTGGCAAGGTGGAGAAATAATGTGTGACATTGTGGAAATAGAGACATCCCATTAAACGATCTACAAATGTGTTATATTGTGAAAGGAATCATTGCAAAAACATTTACTATTAAGGTAATGCATAAAAAAATATGAATGTTGTTTGGTGTGGAAATGAAAAGAATTTTTGTGGGCAGTGTCATTGATTTGTCCCCAAGCGATTACGCAACACACATGTATGTAATGTGAAGTAGGGAATAAGGGTTTGTGAATACAAAGGTGCACAGTCACGGTAGAATGGTTAATTCTAATGGTTTAATGACAACAAAAAATGAAATAGGTTATGTATTCATGAATAATGGACACCATATAAGGAATACATAACAAAGGTACAATTATGTGTAAAAATAAGGGATAAAAAGGAAAAAAGTGGCATAAATAGTTCAAAGTAAAGATAAAGTAACCAAGTAACTTTTACCTTTCATTTTTACCGAAGTACCTTAGCATGCAATTCCTAGCGAGTTAGCTTCTTAAACAAGTGACTCAACTCTTGGTTAAGAGACATCATGGCACAAGTTAGGATCCACATACTTGCAACTAAAATTGTTATAAGAAGTTTGTTATTGTTTACATGCCCTAGGGTTATGAATGAAATTTGTATTTTGGGTTGTTTTTTTGGAAATAATGAAAATTCTCTGGTGGTATAGTGCAATATTATGAAAAAAAACAATAATAAAGTTCGTGGAAATTAGACATGTGTGAGCAAGAAGGATCAATCCATCAACAATTCAATGTTGATGTGTTGCAAATAAATTAACAAATTGAGAAAATAAAGGTTTATCACTAATAGAAGCACATCAAATTGAAGTGGTTATACGCACTTCTTCTTAGTAAAACCTTTCGAGCATGAGTGCTAAGTGATGTGAAGACTAACTCAATTTTTATCCCTGATCAATTCAATATTTAAATGTGAAGACTCAAAGTTTATCTAAGGTTAATCAACACATTTATTCAATGTCATAGTAATCACAAAGAAAAATTGTCTTCATTTGTTGCATATAGATTCAATTAGATATGGACTCTCGAACGACCCATCATATAACATTCACAACACTATTTCACCACACCCTTACATACCCTTCAACGTTATTGTTAACAGAAAAAATATAATTTTGACACCATGATGTTAGGAATGAGTACCGATGCATTTTGAGGATTATTCTACACTTTTGGGTAATCGTTAAAGGTTTTAAGTTGAATAGTACTCCATTTTTATATTTCACCCTCACATTCACTTTCAAGTGAAGGAGTCCTGAAGTGTTAACACTATGACGTTGTTATTAGTCACATTTTCTTATTAGGTGTTTTTTAAGTGGGTGACAATATTCAAAATATTTTGTCACTTATTTTGGTAAACCAATCCAATTTTCCTTTATCTACCTATCCTTTGGTCCCATCCACTAGTTGGTATACCTTCTTCAATGTTGTTGTACCTACCGATTTTTATTAGTCACATTTTCTTATCAGGTGTTTTTTAAGTGGGCACCACAATTCAAAATATTTTGTCACTTATTTTGGGAAACCAATCCAATTTTTCTGTCTACCTATCCTTTGGTCCCATCCACTAGTTGGTATACCTTCTTCAATGTTGTCGTACCTACCAATAGTCAACACATTCACAGACAAACTCTTGTTCACAAAAGTGTGGGATTCTCCTTCCATTTGTCTAATTGCACTTAAGGCCTCCGTTGATCTTACTTCTGATCATTGAACCCTCTCATGAGTTTTTTTCATTGACATGTCTTGATTCTCAAGATTTATGTGTGGCTTTGGCTTGCTATATTTTTTTATAGAATTTCATGACCATTGAATTTGACCATGGGTTACTTTTATATGTGATTCTCTTATGATTTTTGTTTGTTTTTCTATCTACGAGTGAAGAAGAAACTTTCAAACCTCTAACTTCCATGGCACCCTACATCCCTTGGATTGTCACCTTCTTCTAGTAGAAATGGTTTAAAAAACATTGTTTCAATCCATTATACCACCTAACAATCCCATTGTGGGAAAACATTACAATAATATATATATATATATATACAATATTTATATGCTTATGAAGTTGAACTCCTATACTACTCATTCAACCATGTGTTTCATCTTTACATTTCAACTTAATATTTGAGTTCACTTTTAACTTTATCTTGCTTAGGCCTATAAAATTGAATTGAGTAGGGAGATGTCAAGCACATCCTTGTCGAATATATTGTGTGGTATCTCATGTTGTTCATCCTTTCTCTTCACATAGTTTTTTCGAAGGAACCTCAAACAAGATCTCTCTAGGTTAATCACATTCTCCTTTTCAACATGTTGAGCAACAACAACAAACATAACAATATCTAGAAGGCCCTTCAAATGACAATTGATAGGAATTCAAGAACAATTGCTCATTATCTAATAGATATGTCTTTGTCACGTTTTCTTGTTTCACACGTTCACAACCATAACACGTCAAAAATAACACTTAAAATAGGTTCCATAAATATTTTCTAAATCTATGTCTCAATATTGACGAGTGTGTATCAAGTTTTTTTTTCAAATTCCATGCATATATGACTAACTCAACACACAAAAAAACAACTAAATACCAATTTATAATATTCACTTTTTGTTTTAACAATAATCATTATTTTTTTTTAATTATATTTTAAAGAAACTAATACAAAATAGTCTTAAAAATGTAGAAACTATTATGAAATCATGTCTATATAATATGTATAGATCTCTTAAATTTTTTTTCTTAGAAATTGTAGAAACTATTATGAAATCATGTCTATAACATGTATAGATCTCTGAAAAAAAAATAGCTATTATGAAATCATGCCTATAACATGTATAATTCTCTAATATTGCCATTGTGTTCTATGTAAGAAGTTATAAGGAAAAAACATGTAAAATATTTGTCGTTGACATCATTGTCTATGCAAGATGTTACTTACAAAGAGAAAGCTAATGGTAATTGTCTAATATCAAAGCATTCACTACGAGCCTTAACATTGAGTGATCTTAATTGAATTATGTTTCTAATACATATTTAGAAGGTAATCAAATATGTTAGGACTAATTTTTGGCAAAAGTTTTCATATTAAAGTTTATGTGGATTCTAAATTTAAAAGTGATTTTGGAATAAGTTCAACAGATTAAGTTGTGCCCGTGGATGAATTTTTTTAAATTATTAAAAAAGGATAATTACTTAAAAACTGCTATAGTGTATATTTTAATTCTTTTTTAATAAATAAAAATATTTTTTTTAATTAATTATATTTTTGCCTAATAAATTAATAAAAATATATAATGGTTATACTTTAACAATTATTATATTTTCTTGATATGTTTTTAAATTTTTGTGTCATATAACAAAGTTTTCCATGAAAAACAATGATCTAAATTCAATGAAAAATGATCTAAATTCAATGAAAAGTAATATAATTGATTGTATCAAATTATGGTGATACATTTGCAAAATAAAAATATATAATGGTTATACTTTAACAATTATTATATTTTCTTAATACGCTTTTAAATTTTTGTGTCATATAACAAAGTTCTCCATGAAAAACAATGATCTACATTCAATGAAAAATGATCTAAATTCAATGAAAAGTAATATAATTGATTGTATCAAATTATGGTGATGAAAAACAATGATCTACATTCAATGAAAAATGATCTAAATTCAATGAAAAGTAATATAATTGATTGTATCAAATTAGGGTGATACATTTGCAAAATATTAAAACTTGTAATATAATTGATTGTATCAAATTATGGTGATACATTTGCAAAATATTAAAACTTTATTAGGAAAATGTTTCAAAAATGTAAGTTATTACTCTTGTTTTCAAGAATGTGTTATTTTTATACAATTAAAAAATATGTTATTTTTCCACAATTAAGTCCCTTCACCAATTTTTTAAACATTATTAAGTTTTTTTAGATAACATTTTATTTGCAAAGAAAAATATTATAATCATTTCTTTAGAGATCATTCACTTGGAAATTATTTTGTTGAATATAATTTTCTTATATAATTGTATTACATAAAAAACAAGAATGTGTTATTTTTATACAATTAAAGAATGTGTTATTTTTACACAATTAAGTCCCTTCACCAATTTTTTAAACATTATTAAGTTTTTTAGATAACATTCTATTTGCAAAGAAAAATATTATAATCATTTCTTTAGACATCATTCACTTGGAAATTATTTTGTTGAATATAATTCTCTTATATAATTGTATTACATAATTGTATTATAGACACATTTTTCATCCATGAGATTTGAACTTTTGATGTGTTAGTGAAAGATATTTTGGATTTTTAAGTCGTTGGTCTTCTGACAAATTTTAAGACAAAGCCACTAACCACAAACATTTTTTCTTATATATTTATATAATCAACGAGTCTCAATTACAATTTGAAAATAGAGATAACTTCTACACTCTAAATAGTTCCATTGATGTTTTTGTGTGGCATGGTACTTACATTCAATCAATGAGATTTTGTGGTACCTTCCCTCCTTGAGTCTTGATATGGGTATCGACGATAGTAATGATCAAAGTGGTGATATATCGTCTAATTGGCAAAGTTTGCAATGGTGACAATAACATATCATATCAAAGTGTGCTAATCTTCATAATTACATGGAACTTTCATAATTACACACTTTTTACATGAACTTTCCATGCATAAACAAAACCTTTATTGCCTTTTCAATATCTCCAGCAACGAGACACGATGCCTGAATTGGCATGGATATTTGAGCATTCCGGTTAAAACTTGATTGATTATCATTACAAAACCTATTTGAACAAAGAAATATACAATCACATATCCTCTCTATCTTTGTTCACAATGCATCTATATTTTATGAATTAATTAAAAATATTTCATTGCATAATTCCCTTCTATTTTCACAAAGTAGAGAAGTGACACATAAATAACTCCATAGCCTTTCCAACAAGCTTCATACTTTCCATGGAACATATGTACCTACTATAAAAATAAAAATAAACACTTTACTTTACTTTTGCAACATATCTACCTTATATTTTCCTTCGATGTTGCATTCCCTTATTTTGAAGATATGTTAGTTAGGATTAAATAGTGACGTTACTCGAAAGACATCAGTTTAGGGAATTCATTAGTAAACAATAAAACTTGTGATGCCTTTGTAAGACCTTCTAATAAAATTTAGTGGCGTCCTCAATTACACTTTAATAGGAATTAATATTGGGGAAGAATACCAACTTCATAGACTTTTAATATATTAGTGTAACAAATTATAAAAATGATGTGATTTATATAAAAGAAGGTGACACTATGGATTGTGGTTAGGTGGTTGACATGGAATGTTGTTATGTTAATGACTTGAGTTTGCACTTCAATAAACATAAATTGTGGTTAGGTGGTTGACATGGAATGTTGTTATGTTAATGACTTAAGTTTGCACTTTAATAAACATAAAAATTTAATATGCATAATAACAAAGTTTAATAAATCCGTACATAATAACATGATGATAAAATTAGTAGAACTTAAAAAAGATAAAAAATTTGTTGAAGAAATATAAAATAAATTAGGAGACAATGGTGAGAATAAGATGCCAATGTGAGATCATCCTTTTGTAACTATATCAAGATTATTAATTAATTTATTTAATTTATTTATTAATAAAAATATTAAGGATTTCATATATAAACTTATGTCAATTTTAAGGATTTTTCATCATATTTCTTTAATTGGATTCCCTTCATTACTTATTACATAAGTTTTAAAATATATTTTAAAAGGATTTTTTTAACTATTTCAAGATTATTAATTTGTTTATTAATAAGAATCATTAAGGATTTCATATATAAACTTATGTCAATTTTAAGGATTTTTCATCATACTTCTTTAATTAGATTCCCTTAGTTACTTATTACATAAATTTTAAAATATATTTAAAAAATGGAAATTGTTCATCCCTAAAGTGATGTTATAAGGAATGATTGATATTATCTATATTTATATTTAATTTTTTTTTTCTATACACTTAATCATAAGTTTTCATATACAATTTTTAATTCTTTTTTTTAGTTTGTATAGTTAATTATAAATAATAATATATATATATTTTTTTAAGTAAAAAAGGTTGATTCTTGCTATATTATATTAACAAAAAGAGATACAGTGGTACTAAGACCGCCAAGTGTGTTGCCATTTTACTGGAAACCAGCACAACTTGGAGCCCACATGTCTCTTCTAGAAAAACGTTGTTCCGCCATTTGTCCTGCCCGAGGGAAACCAGGACAGATGGCCATGCATAATCTTGAAACTGTTTGAGGTGATACATAGAGCTTTTGGAAGCCCGAACATAACTCTGAACAGTAAAAACTATAGCAAAAAGAGGCCTCATCATGGCTGAATGCAAAAGAGAGAACCAAACTAAAAATTAACTAGACCAAATACTCGGTGACCCTATCGTCCTCGTCCTCCTACTTCACTCCTCTATCCTGCATTACGAATGTCTGGGCGCACGCTGGGAATTTCTGCTTCACTGGGGCGTTGGAGTACGCGTCAAAAGCATGTCCATACGCTGTCTCATTAGGAGGACCCTATGTTCCTGGTCTGCCATCTGTTCCCTTAATTCAAACACTAATTCCAAGTGCACCGGGTGGAGGAAGGGTGGCGGGACACCCATATGTGTATGCATGGATTTGGTGGAAGGTGGCTCTAGGGTATCGTCATCCTATGCTGGAGTGACCTTCATCCCCATTTTCGGGGCTTCCTTTGGAGCGACGTCACCTTCTCCCTGGCCTTTGGCTCCTGTGTCTTCCTGGTGCTCACCCTCTGTAATGGTTCCCTGCTGTACCAAATTCTCATAAGGTACTTCCTTGACGTAACAAATGGGCAATTCCTCACCGTGCCCACCTGTGTCTTCCTGGTGCTCACCTTCCATAATGCCCCCCTGCGGTGCTAGTTCCTCATAAGGTACTTCTTCTACATAGCAAGTGGGGAATTCCTCACAGAGCCCCCCCACAAAGCTATGCCTTGCTTGAATTTCAAGGGCAGTCAGAGTGTTTGCTTCCCTAAAAGGTCTGAGTGTCTAAGCTTGCTCCTCCATCGAAAACTCCTCTGTGTGAACCCTGGGGGGGATGCTGTCCTCCTTTGCTCTTTGACACATAATGGTGCGAACTAGTGAAAGAGCATGTTCCATTTGTTGTCTCCTCTGTCGTTGAGTGGCGTGGGTGTACCAAGCCGAACCAAGACAAGGTTTACCTCTCTCCCTAGGCATCTTAGTGAAGGAGAGGATATCGAAATCACCCGGAGTGGAGAGAAGAATGCACCAGAGCTCGCAAATGGTGGAAATGTGCAGAGCATGGATGAGCTGAGTGTGAACACGCCTCATTGCATTCAAAAGCTTGGGGAATGATGGGACATGGCTCCCCATTAAATTCTTCATAGTTAATGTTTGCAGGGCCGACTCTTTCCAGCAAGGGAGAGGTCACTTATCTGGAAGTCGGCAGTACTGGCCAGCTCCCATCGTTAATGGTGAATAGATAGGGAGCGACCTACCTCATTTAAGGTGAGGCAAGACACTGCGCCAAGTGTCCTGGATTTACTTCATGTCACCCCATCCGGGAATAAATAATAATATGTTAATACTAATATGTTATGCCATTTTCTAACCCCACTCCTTTACAATTTCTAAATATATGGATTATGCTTCCACAATTTTTATTACAATTTCTAAATATATGGATTATGCTTCCAATTTTTGTTGAGTATCTTGAAAGTTAACATGGTTGCACTTTTTCTCTTTTTCTTTTTTATTATTTCAAATCAATTAATTAAATAACGGAAAAAAATTAATTTGTGTGTACTTATTGTATTATAACTTAATTGTCATGTATACTTTAGCATTAAGTATAAGTGGTTCCACTTATAACCCAATTCAAAATTTCCCACAATTTTTTTTGGAGTTGGGTTATAATACAATAAGTGCAAATTTTTTACAAATCATTTNTTTTTTTTTTTCCAAAAAAAAAAATGATTTGTAAAAAAATTGCACTTATTGTATTATAACCCAACTGCTGTGTATGCTTTAGCATTAAGCACAAATGGTTCCACTTATAACCCAATTCAAGCCACTACCTCACCCTTTTCACTCTCACTAGATATTACTTTGCATGTATGGAATCCCACACATATAGTATGTGTACCTCTTGTTCTAAATGTGCTCCATATTTACTTGTACCAATAAAAGTAAAGTCTCAATTGAGAACTTTTGGCCATAAGGTTCTATCTAGAATGTCAATTGGGTTTGGTTTAAGTATGTGGAGGAATGATTGTTATGTTTGCTACTACCAAAATTCAATTCTTTCAAGGACTGGACTGACATGACATAGTGAGTTATAAACAAATTATAAAGGATGAAAACATGTGTAACTTATAGTGGGATAAATACTTTTTAACATCTAAGTTTAAATACTTTTAACACCTAAGTGAAAATTTACTATTTCCAGGAAACCTTCATAGACATAATTTTTTTAAGCATAAATTGTCATTTTCAACCACTTATTTTCTGATTTTAGACACACACTATTATCGAGTGAACCAGAAACATGCTTTAGCAATAACCAAACACTCTGGTCCGTTCCGGAGGTGTAGGAAAGTCGGTGACAGAGTGTGCTGTTAAGGTACTCTGTGATGTGTGGGGACAAAAAATCCAGCCATGTTAAGGGTTGGTGTGGCTCAGGCTGGGTGCGATCCCCAAGTGATTTTGACGGCTTAGATGCCCCTGAGTCACCATTTCTTAGCCACAAGTCACAATCTAGGATTAAATGCACCAGGAAACTGCTGCCTGAATAATCAGGCATTTTAGATCCTTGCATGGGATCCAGAATTATTGTCAAGTGAATCATCAATATGCTGAATGAATAAATGCCACTAACACCCTTTTAAATTCTCTTGAAGGGCACTTAAATTCGTGCAAAAGTTATTGTTTTCAAGTAATTTTTCCACATATTCATAACTAAATTATGCAGAATATGAATCATCAGATTGAGAATGAGTCTCACGAGCCTTTGGTCGAGTTATATCACTTAAATTCGTGCAGAAATTATTGTTTTCAAGCAAAAATTTCACATATTTATAACTAAATTCTGCAGGATACAATTTGAATGAGAAATGTATCCTGCAGGATACAATTTGAATGAGAAATGTATCCTGCAGAGGATTGCTGAGCATGCTTTGACGATCCTGAAAATGATCTCCTGAGGCTTTTTAAGGGATAAACTAAAATCTTACTCACTTCACTTACTCTCACTTGCCATGATTTTCTCTTCTGCTAATCATTGCTACAACTTGGTCTTTCATTTGTCTGAGCCTCTGTCACTTGCTCCTTATTTTTTAGCCTGCGAGAGGATCCATAATATTTGAGTCTAGCCGTTCGTGACCGATGAAATAGGGGAAACAAACTCAACCTGTATCTCCTACGATTTTGATTGCTAGCCATGTTGGCAAATATTTAATAGACAACGAATGGAAAATATTTAACAGACAGTGAATGCTTGTCATTGATGGAAAGCACAACAATGAAGATGGCATGAGTAACAGACAGGCAAACAGAAGAAAAGTTCAGGAAGACCAACAACGCAACAATTGTCTAAACGCAACAATCCTCAGTCGTCAAATCGAGGATTGATCTAAACTGTTGATCAAGCATGATGAAGTCCATTTTTGATCGTTGGATCCCCTTCAAATTCCTGAAAGAATGAGAGCCGTCAGATCGACAAGAAGAGCGCGCTGAAGAGGAGGGACTCGTAAAGTTTGAGAAGCATTTCTGATCGTTGGATCCCATTCAAAATTCCCGATAGAATGAGGGTCGTCAGATCTGAATGTAGACAAGAAGAGATCGTTGAAGAGGAGGACAGATCTTAGGTGTTAGATCCAAGCACAGGATCCGACCATCGTTGGATCAAGAAGAACCCGTACGTCCTTTAAGGTATAAGGAGAAGCGGGTGTAATCGTGATATGCAAAATCACGACTTAATCTGAGCCGTCAGATCAAGGTTGAATTTGGACCGTTGATCTCAGTCCATGTCGGAGTTTCATGGATCGAGAGTTGAAGAGGTCAAAGAATATTAACATCAAGAATCGCGAAATCGCGACTTAATCTAAGCCGTCAGATCAAGGTTGAATCTAGACCGTTGATTCCAGTCCATGTCGGAGTTTCGAGGATCGCGTGTTGGAGATGTCAAAGAAACAATGCAACAAGAACTTCGAAATCGTGATATGCAATATCACGATTCAATAGAAGCCGTTGAATCAAGATCAGATCTGAACCATTGATCTAACTCCATATCGGAGTTTTGCGAATCGCGACATGGAGAGGCAAAGAACCCAATGCATCAAGAATGCCGAAATCGCGAAATCGTGATTCAATCGTAGTCGTTGAATCAAGATCAGATCTGGACCATGGAATCATAGGACATGTGGCAAGTGATCAAAATTTTGATGACTTGGGGTCAACGGAGCATAGTGTTGAAAATCACGAAATGAGAAATCACGAAAGCGCTTTTTGCGTAGGCGCTTGGTTATGACCATAGTCATATTCGGGAAGGAGCTAGTGTAGAAAAGTTCTGTATCGGAACTTCGGAGATCGCGAAATGAAGTGTCAAGACACTCAACACAGGATTGCCGAAATGCCGAAACCTGATTTAAAGGCAATGTCAATAAAATACATCCAATGGTGCAGATAAATTGGAGTATGATCGAAAGGTTACCGTTCTCTCTCACAGTTAACTCCTCAGTTACGAATCTGTTAGAGAAACAGACTCATGATTGCGAATCAATTGGCGTTTCAGTTGCTCGGACAAATGTCTTTCGTTTGCTGAAGGAAATGTGAAGTGCAACCGCTGTGGATACGTGTATAAAAGAAAATGAGACAGACTGTGGAGGGTTGGTTGTTCTGTATGAGAAAAGAATGAAACTGTAAGAAAAGGAAAATGAGAGGATGCACAATATGATATTGATCATATGTGCAGTGTGAGATGAAACGCAGAGCGGAATAACAGAACAAGTTGAAGAAGAGCAGAATGACAGAACAAGTTGATGCAGAGCAGACCTGCTGAACAGACAGAGGAAGAAATGAATTGTAGAACAGTTAGAAGATGACCAAATGTACAGAACAAAGAAAGATTGGTAAGAATTGATGTATCTGTGTAGTTGAATGTTTATATGTTCATTTATGTTCTAGGGAGGCTGGGAGGTGCTAGGGAGGACTGTTGTCCTCAGAGGTTCAAGTGAGAGCTTGAACACAAGAAGTTGTAGCTTCCATCTGGTTGCAGCCAGAGAAACCAGGGTGGCAGGGTGGTGCAAGGGAGAACAAGTGTTCTCTGCTATACAGGTTGGAGCCTGTGTAATTGGAAGTTGGTGCTTCCATCCAATTGGTGCTGGAACATATAGGGAGTTGGTGCTTCCTTCTAGTGGGTGCTAGAGAAACCAGGGAGTTGGTGCTTCCTTCTAGTGGGTGCTAGAGAAACCAGAGAGTTGGTGCTCTCAAACAAGTTGTAGCTTGTAAAAAAGAGGCAGCAGCCTCAAATTGAGTTGGTGCTCAATTAAAGATGATGTACAGAACTTAAAAGACTGCCCATCATTTCGAAGAAGAAGAGGTTTTCTCCCTTTATGGGTTTCCTCGTGAAAATCTGTCTCTGTGTATACCTTATGTGTGACTGATGCTTTTTACTTTTACTGTCCATATGCTGTATAATGTTAATGACCACTTGAAGAAAGATTAAGAATATTT
>ML784924.1:606665-648497 GCA_009831015.1 Picea engelmannii
AGAACTTGGCTCCACAAGTTGACCTTCTCCTCTTGTGAGTTTCAACCTTGTGAGCATCAGAAACAAAACTTGCAAACAATCAAGTCTTCAAAACCAATGCTCTAATACCAACTTGATCTAAAAATGAAGAAGACTTGAAAAACGTGAATAATTATTGCAAGTGAAATGTTATGTGTTTAAAGCAACATGATCAATTTGCAACACATAAATTAAGGATTGCTTATGTAAAATACACATAGACAACAACATAAAACAATGAACATCAGCACATAAACACAACAACTTGATAAAGGAGTTCACCCCTCTCCGGGCTACATCTCCTGGTCTAGCTTCCAATGGATCATTATTATTAAATTGTTCAAAGTGCTCAAAAACATGCCTTACAATGCTCAAAATGACAAACCGACTGCTCCAATGGCTTCCTAGCGTCCCAAAACCCCTGTCTGGGCTCTTTCGGCACCTCAATCGGTCGAAAAATGAAGAAGTTAGCCTCCTTGAAGTCTCCCTCTTCAACTCTGTCGTCTCTGGTTCTACAAATCGCACCCTTGCTTGAGAAAACATGGCTCACATGCTTATTTAAGCGTAAAAACTTAGTCCCGTACGCAACCGCGCACTGGTACAAACCGTAGGACGATTAGGGCACCTCCGGCCCCTAACCGCCTCGACATTTGGGCACATGGCGCATGCGACCCCGCGCTTTGTTAAAAGTGGTTAAGTTGGTTTAAAAACTGTGCAACCTCCGTTTGGGGCCCGCACCAATACTTTAACACGCGAGTCGTGGGTTCAAACCGCACCAATACACAACACACGGTCATATATATACATTGCAATATAATTGCAATGCAATGTAATGTAACGCAAATGCGTGCCGCCAAAACTTATGCAATGGTCGTATGGTTATATAATGGAACCATGGGTCGGGGCTTAAGCCCCGACCCGCGCCCTTTTCCGTATAAAACAATATGTAACTTCAAATATAATGTGGCCCGCCTTCCTAACAAGGGACAAGTGGCGGTATGTTGGCTAGCGGATTGATATAAAGTCTTTACCAAGAGGGGAGGTCCGGGGGTCGAACCCCACGGACTCCCAATAAAATTTTACATATGAAAATAATGACAAACGAATGAGCGACACGTGGCGCCCTTGGGTTGGGCCACGTGTCCTCATATTATTCGCCCAAAACGGACACGTGTCATCATGCCACTCGCCAAAATCAACCAAATAAAACACGCCACATCACCCCCTGCCACGTCCGTACGGATGGTACGACCCTTCCACCTCACCGTACGGACTGTACAGACAGGTACAGTCAACATTAAAAAATTTTGCCTGTTTGGCTTGGCGGACAGATCGCGATAACTCCTTCATACGGACTCCGTTTGCGAAAGTAAATATACCACCAGAATCAGGAAGACGAGACAAACGCAATGGCACTGTTTTCGTCGCATTCTGAGCACTTTGAAAATTGAGCAAAATTTGATCCCCTGATCATGATCTCAAGGACTTATTTTGTTTTTCTATGCTTTCCATTCTTTGATGAGATCCTTATTGAATGATAATGGTAATGATACCATTTTGACTTCTTGAAAAGCTTTTATTGTTGGTTTTGTTGATTTTCTTGGACTTTTTTTTCGATGTGATTAATTTTTACCTTTAATTTTTTAGATATTTTGGGAGTTTTGTTGATTGGGTCTAGCTTGAGTGGTTGTGGGTTGGAGTGTTATCTTCCACACCCAGGTTATATTCCCGTAAGTGACATGTTGAGCTCACCATGAGCATATTGTTGTAATGACTTTCAACCCCCATTATTGACAACCTTGTGCCCTAAAGAATCTAGGGTTTACCTTGGCTTTACTACCTTGCAATCATGGCAAGATCCCACATCCCCACAAATTTTAGATATTTCTAGAATCTATGAAAGCCAAAACCTAGATTTGAATGCAGATGTTGATCTTTATTATCTTCTGGAGGCTTCCAACAATGAGATCATCATTTTGTCGAGTCTTGTTTTGAACTTGAAGGACGAAGTCTATGTATCAATGAAGAAAACATCTGAGGTTTTGTGGGAGAACTAGAATCTTAAATCCCTTGATCAGAATTGGCACTTCGAGGATGACTTTGAAAACAGTCAAAGATACCGGGGGTGCAAGCCAACTGCAGGGTTATATGAACATAGATTTTTTCAACCAAGACATGTATTTTGATTGCGATTTTTCTATGGCATGGAGTTTGGAAATTGTTGTAAAGGGGATTTGTAAGATTGCTAGTTTTTCATTCTATCTCATTAGCTTCATGAAACATTGTTGTAGCATAAAAGTTTGTATAAAAGCTCAAGTTAATTGACAAGCAAAGTGAGGCTTGCACTACTGAAAGGGTTCCTTCTGTTATTCTGAGCTAGGATGAAGCAACACCCCCTCCAACAGTTTGAGAAGTAATGCTAACAGAGGGTAGTCCCATGTTTTCATCAATTTTCTTGCAACTAATTAGGTTCATATTAGGAAACAAGTACTTCGAGGGTGTTTTTTGAAATGCATAAATGGAAAATAATATAAACAATGAATTATTATTTGAAGTATTAGAAAATAAATATAAACAATGAATTATTATTTGAAGTATTAGAAAATAAATATAAACAACTAATTAATCATATGAAACAATGGTTTTATAGTTATTCAAAAAACGATCTTATCGGCTGCTCCAGTATCAACCATTGAAACAACATTCTTTCCATTGAATGATTCCTCCATGTAGCACAAACAATGCAAATATACTTGATTCACCATACTGGTTCTAGCAATGCGTACAACATTTAGATGGACCCCACCCACATCAGGATGACCTTATTGATTGGGTTTGATTTGGAAAGCCCATCCCACCATGCACATATTCAAGGTCCAAGAGGTAATTCTTTCCATGCCATTGATCCCACCCATCATGCACATATTCAAGGTCCAGTAGAGCTTTCAACCTTTGCTTGAAATCCATTTTTCCTTTATCAACAATGGAGCTATTATAGAATTTTCCTCGCTAGAGATTCTATCTCCTTTTGCTTCATAAGTTGGGGTAGCATAGTAAAGGTATCTAAGGGAAACGTCTCAACCCCAAACTTTGAACAATATCAACCCTGAGTTGTGTTGCAAAAAATGATTTTATACTTATTCAAAAAATGATTTTATAGTTATTCATTGCAATATAAGTGAAAAAACCTTCTAAATTTAATCTATATTACACAAAAACAAAGACCATGGAACATTTTATTTTGAAATCAAAACCGAAAATTTGTTTTGAATTTTTTTCCAAGCCATTTAAATTTACCTTGATATATCTGAATATATTTGTATATGGATTAGAATAAAAGGAAATGCCCATGTCTTGAAAAATATTCCACAAGAAGAATAACACTTGAAGAAAAATATTCAACAACAATGCTTTATTTGGTTACCAGAATATAACAAAGAATAGAGGCATTATCTCAAGACACATCTATGGAAAGTGGTGAATATCATGTTGGATTCAGTTACTAGTGTTGAAATATTGTAATTGTGAAGAATATTCTATTTAGTATTGAGTCATTTGCTTATAGATCAATCCCCTTTTGTGAATTGATCATGTTGGGACTTATGTATGACCAAATCCCCTTTTGTGGATTGGCCAAACCGCAATTATATCATGCTAATTGAGAAGTTGGCGCCTGGGGCTAATTAAAGTGGTTTTAGCCACTAAGTGAAGAAGTCAACCCTACTTGGTGAAAAGACACATCCCTAGTGCCTGTCAGCTAGTATAAATAAGGGAGGGCAGTGCCTCATTCATTCACTCACTCAAGTCACTCATCTAGTGCGCAAGTTTGAAGGAATTTGCAGTTGCTGGAAGGAGAAGAGAGAGGCACATTGCTCAGTGTTGGATATTCTCTTGTGCTTGGTCTTTTATCTTGGCATTGTATTGGAAATATATATTAAGGAAGTTTTTGCTGGGTTTTCTCCCCCATGAGGGTTTCCCTGGATAAAATGTTGTGTACCTTGTGATTGTGTTTCTCTCAGTGATCCTTCTTGTGCTATTATTGTCTTGTAAATTGAAAATAACTTAATAGAAACTCTAAATTTAACATGGTTTCAAAGCTAAACTGAGTAGAACATCTTTCACTGGGTAACAAAAAACGTCATTGTTGCCATACAAGAAAATTAGGGCTTCTTGTTGGAAGTGAATTTTTTCCTAAAAACCATCTAGGGAAGTGTGCCCTAGCCTAGCGAACTCATTGGCAACTTGAGCGCACCTTTCAGTGGCTAGAGGCTTTGGAAAGTGAAACCCTAGTTTTTACTGGTACTAGAAAACCAGAAAACCAGAACCAATACCAGAAGTACCAGTCCAATTTTTCGCATATCAAATTTCAAGGGGTAAAGTTTTGATTTTTTTAAATCAAACTGCTCCAACCTACTTGCCTCAACCCAACCCATCTAGTCCCTAGATCATAATTCCAAAATTTGAAAGTTGAAAAAATTAGGGTTTCCTCATAAAACCCTAAGTTGCAGTTGCAATACCTGTTATAGTTACATTTGCATTATCAGTTGTAGTTTCAGTGTCAGTTCCTTCATGCCAGTTTCAACAACAGTTGCAGTGCCAACACCAACTGCAATACCAGTTGTATTGAAAGTTTTTGTGAAGTGTTGGGATTGTTGTTTTATTGTCCTAGTACACCTTACCCTAGAAAGATATTGTCAGAGGTATGCACTTACATATTGTTAAAATGTATTGTTATTCTAAAAGGGTACTTGTAGGAGAAATGATCTGTTGACAATCATAGATCCAAAAGGATCTAAGATCTAACCCATTCAGAGGAATAATGCACCCCAAGTTTGATCATTTTGATATGCATCTATTTGTTATGAAATTATTTTGACATCTAGGTTGTATGTTGAAACTATGACCATCATACTAACCCTTGGTCAAAATTAAATTCAAGGTATTAGAATGAGATTAGAGTACATAGGATAGGTTGAAGAAAGCACTTGTCATCTTGAGTGAAGGAGATTTGGAAGAAAAACAACACACTCATTCTTGAGGACAAGACTCTAGGTTCTAGGTTTGATTGATTAAAAATTCAAAGTTGCACATGACAAGTTTGATAACTACCTCATTACAAGTAAACACTATAGTTGAGGTAGCAGTCTTTGAAAAGTATTATACTTGGTAGCATGTGAGCATATTGAGATAAATGCTTATTGTAATCATTTACCAGATACAACTAACATCTCCTCTAGGAGAAACTTCTTATGTTGGTTCCAGGTTACCATGGAGGAATGGTTGATCACAACACTAAAAGAGTGTTGATCTCATTTCATATTGTATTTCTTAATTTTGATCTTTGTTTCAGGCAGGTCACAAGTGATAGCTCTAAAGGATATACTGTGACGAATTTTCATTCTATTGTTTTATTATTATTATTATCAAAAGAGTATTACTCTTGCTTGTTGTTTTGTTGACCTTGTTTCAAGTCACAGGTGATAACCCTGAGGAAGATATAGTGAAGGTTGTAGAAGGAAATATATTAGATGAGACATGAAGAAGACTATGTACATGACCATATACATCCATGTACCAAAGAAGATGAAGAAAACACTATTTTTTGATATCCAAAGTATCTCACATGGAGATTGATTGTAAGGAGCAGAAGTCTCCAAAGATGACTGGAAATTAGAACAAGAACTCATAGTAGACTTTTTCAAAGGATAAATGAACCCACCTTGACAGGAAGCATAATTCATTTGAAGTTTGACTTGGATTTTCATATTTAGACTTGGTATTCAACACCATGTATATCCTGCAGAGACTATGAAATCCTTGTAGACTCGGAAGAAATCAAGAACAGAGTGAGACTAATCTTAGAGAGGATCAAATGGGAAAAAAATGCATCTTCCAGGACTTTCAAATAGATGCCAAGATTGAGAAGACTAGATCGTAGCTTCAAAGATATCAAGGAGACATGAAATCTCCTAGGAAGATTCCCTTGTTTCAGTGACAGAGAAGGAAGTCAGTCGGAAAGACTGGGATATGGATTTTTTCATGAGAATAGAATGGAAGTCAATGTTGACTTCCAAGATTGATCTAACAGATCAAGCATATTGCAGATAACAATATAAAATATGTATGAAGACTGAATTGTGTCCAGAGGATTCTCCCAGCAAGAGGGAGAAGACTATGATGAGACACTTACTCCAGTAATTGAAGAAATAGTTCTAGTATTTGAAGAAAACCAGAACAACCATGATTCATATACAATATGAGATGCAGGGGGATAAATCCCCATATTTAAAATTGAGTGGGAGTTGGTGGAGTACATTAGTTGGGCCATGGAGACATGACTAAAATAATAGATAAAGTTACCTCCATGAAAGAAGAAGAGCTATTTTTAGTATCAATTATTGAGCCACTCTTAGTTTTAGATGAAGTTGTTGTCGTAATAGAGTAGAAGAACTACTCTCAAAGTTCAACAACTACAATGATTCTCAGCTTCAGAGAAGCTGCAGGTGCAAAGTCCTAGTCCTAGAGGAAAAATTGCAAAGAGAGTATAATACATATTCTTAGACAATGAGATAGATAGTTCCTTGCAAAAAGCACATAGAGATAACACATGATTATGCATACTAAGTTGAAGCTGAGCAAGTGTACCGGGTTGGTACAATGAGCTGTGAAAATTTGGTTTATAGTTGAAGATAGAAGACTCATGTCGAGAATTTGAAGCAAGATTCAAGAGCTTGGTATGGCATGATTGATAGTTTCTGCTGAGATTGGGCATTACCAAGTGTAAAGTTGATCCCAATCTTTAATTCAATATTATGGATGATGGACCAGTTATATTCCTACTACATATGGATGACTTATTCTTGACAGGTGAAGAGAAGCTCATCTCAGATTGTAAGAAGAAGCTTGTTGCAGAATTTGAGATGAAAGACCTAAGCCTGATAAAATATTTCTTAGGTCTTGAAGTTTGGCAGAGCCTATAGAAGATATTCCTTAACCAAGGGAAGTATGCATTTGAAATACTAAAGAGATTTGATGTGTTGGAATGTAAAGCCATGAACACACCCATGGAAACAAAGTTGAAGCTCTTGGTTGACACTTCATCATAATTGGTTGATTCTATGCTATACAAATAGATTATTGGTTCGTTGATGTATCTGACGAATACCATGCCTGATATATGCTTTTGCTCTAAACACTTTGCGTCAGTATCTGGTAGAGCCCAGACGTGTTCACCTAGTAGATACAAAGCATGTGATGAGATACCTTAAGGGTACATTGGATTTTGGTCGATGTTATACTAGATATTAAGACTTCAGTCTGGTTGTTTATACTGATTGGGATGGAAGTGTTTCTGATAGAAAGAACACTTCAAGATGTTGTTTTAGTCTGGGGCCAGACATGACTTCATGGCAGAACATGAAGCAATCCAGTATTGCTCTCAACACAACAAAAGCGGAATACATTGCAGTATGTTCCACCAGTTGTGAAGCCATATGGCTTCAAAAGTTGTTAATTGATCTATTTTATCTGGAGATGGAAGCCACCGTGATTCTATGCGATAACCAGAGTTGCGTAAAGATGACGGAGAACCCTATGTTCCATGATAAGTTGAAGCACATAGAAATCCGGTATCACTACATTCATGATATGATGCAAAGAGGAGTTGTAAAGCTCCAATATGTTGGCACAGATGAGAAGGTTGCAGATGTGTGGACCAAGCCTCTGTCTTGTGTAAAGTTTAAATACTTTTGAGAAAATCTTGGTATAGTCTGAAAGGACCTCCCTCGAAAGGGGGAGTGATGTTGATGATATTATGGTATCCTGACCAACATCGGGTAGCTCAGTTAGGATTTTATATCCTAGGGGACTGATCATCCCTGGATAGATCCCGAAGGTCTGGTAAGGACAGTTTGTTAGAGTACTTGTGCATGTATATGCTAGTTGTGGTCAGTAGTGGTAGCTTCGTTGGGATTTTTATAATCCTAGGGAATCTTATGATTCTTGGGCAGATCCTGAAGGTACGGTAAGGACGGTTTGTTTGAGTACCACATGGTAGCTCTGCTAGGATTTTATATCCTAGGGAATCTTATTATTCCTGGGAAGTTCATTAGAGACTATCAAAGTACCACAAAATGTTGTTGCACCTGCCTCATTCAGTTGCCATATGATGTTGATGATGTTATCTCAACCTCGTGCTAATGATGTTGATGATGTTATCTCAACCTCATGCCGATGATGTTGATGATGTTGTTATCTCAACCTTGTGTTGATGATGTTGTTATCTCAACCTCGCGTTGATGATGTTGTTATCTCAACCTCATGTTGATGATGTTGTTATCTCAACCTCGTGCTGATGATGTTGTTGTCCCAACCTTGTGTTGTTTATGTTGATGTACCAGCCTCGTGTTGTTGATGATGTTGTACCAGCCTCGTGTTGTTGATGTTGTTGTACCAGCCTCGTGTTGTTGATGATGTTGTACCAGCCTCGTGTTGTTGATGTTGGTGTACCGGTCTCATGATGGTGATGTTGCTACTTCAACTTCATGCTGAAGATGATGATGATGTTACTACTTTAGCTTCATGTTGAAGATGTTGATGATGTTGTATCAGTCTTGTACTGATTGATGATGTTATATTAGTATTGTACTAATTGATGTTGATGCAAATGATGATGATGCTCCAACTCCATGTTGTGAATGATGATGTTGTCAATGATGAGAAAAACATATGATGATTTATAGATATGCCAATAAGTGTTCAAGAAGATGATGATGCTGTTTCCCTCTCTCTCTCCTAATGATGTTGTGTTGTAGAATACCCTTCTTGTTAAGGGGGAGTGTTGAAATATTGTAACTACGAAGAATATTCTATTTATTATTGAGGCATTTTTCTTATAGATCAATCCCCTTTTATGGATTGATCATGTCGAGACTTATATATGACCAAATCCCCTTTTATGGATTGGTCAAACCCTAATTATATCATGCTAATTCAGAAGTCAGTCCCCAGAGATACTTAAAGTGTTTTTATCCACTAAGTGAATAATTCGGCCCAACTTGGTGAAGAGACACATACCTAGTGCCTACCAACTAGTATAAATAAGAGAGGACAACACTTCATTCATTCACTCACTCAATTCACTCATCTAGTGAAATTTTTTGAAGGAAGACACAGTTGCCGGAAGTAGAAGAGAGAGGCACATTGCTCAGTGTTGGATATTCTCTTGTGTTTGGTATTTTATCTTGGAATTGTATTGGAAATCTATATTAAGGAAGTTTTTGCTGGGTTTTCTCCTCCATGAGGGTTTCCCAGGATAAAATGTTGTGTACCTTGTGATTTTTTTTTTCTCTCAGTGATCCTGCTTATGCTATTATTGTCTAGTAAATTGAAAAGAACTTAATAGCAGCTCTAAATTTAACAACTAGCCATCTATTGAAGGCATTGAATATCATGCAGGAATAAGTCACTATCCATCTATTGACACATGGAAAGGTAGATTGAAATATAAATTAAAGTTTGAGTCCATAGATGCCTATGCAAGGACTTGGCAACACTCACATGTAATAAATGAAAATTTGTATTTCTAACAAGACTGTTTTCGCTCAGTCACCACCTGAAAATAAGACTTCTAATGTCTCCATCAATAGACCGACAAGATTTTTTTTTTAATATTTTAGGAAAATAAAGAATTTATTTAGCTAGTGTAAGACATTGGGAACGAGGAAAAAATTCATAATCAAATCCTAACTAATACGAAGTCAACATCAAAATAATTTCCATAGTACATGGCCTTCGAAAGGGAATAATGACACTACACCTTTGCACATTTTATTTCAAAACCTTTTGTCTTCTATATCAATTTCTTCGTCGAGGTTATCATGAAGAAATGTAGTTTTCACATATATTTGTTCCATCTAAAGATCATATGTAGAGATCTTGGACCATTATAATTGTGAATAAACATGTGGAATTCATCCATATAGAGATATTATGTGGCCACTATCAATGTGAATAAACACGTGGAAGTCATCTATGTAGATATCTTATGTTACTATCACTGTCAATAAACATATAGAAGTCATTTTTTTTTTTTTTTTTGTAAACTAGTCTACTTCTATATTGATATTATAAAAAAAGTGTTATATTCTTGGTTGTCTGAGGTCTGCCAAAATAAAAAACAGACCTTAGAAAACATTCATATAACATCATTAAAATTTTTGATAACATCATTATGTATATTTTATAATATATGGCATCTATAAGGCCCCACAGGGCTCAAACAAAAATAGATAAACATACAAGTAAAACTTGAGATAACACTGAAGGATGGCATAACTAATTATGGGGTGGCTTGGATGGGCCTAATTCACTGAGGGTTTTGTGTTCCTTGGCCTTGGCCTTTGCTTCATATCCTGGTTCTTATTCAACATTAATCCAGTTGGAACTGGTTCCTAGGGATCCAAAAGTGCATGCCACATCCATTGTTTCCTCTTCCTTGGATAGATCCCATTCTTTCACCTTGAAGCTAATCCAAAAATACACCTTGCATAAGACAATGAATCTGTCTTCCAGTCACCTGATCCTATCTAGAGATTTGGTATACTTGTCCTCCTTTTCCTCCATAGATAAGGCAATGAGAGTTTTGCAAGCCAGTAAAACTCCATTTCCCTAAATAATTTGGTGTCTCTAGATCTTGAGAAACTAGAGTCTTTTATCCATTCTTGAAATTCTCTCTTGGTTTGGTGCTTTGGAGTTTGCACCATTTTCTGTCGAGCCCTATTCACTAACCCCACCATCCTTTGTTGTGATTTAGGAGGGATTCCTTGGTTATAAATATTCCTAGATTGATCTGCAACTCTCTCTGCCCCTATGCCATGAGATCTGAGTGCGACCCTTTTAGATGGAGGAGGCTTGTTTGCACGTCTCCTCCTATCCCCTTGGATATTGGATTCTAGAATGTCCTTTTCCATGTTTTCCTCCATATCAATCTCAATGAAACTAAGGCATGGGAAGGATACACCTTCAGGGATAAATTCTTTGTTTCCCCTGTGCTTGTGACCACTAGAAAATATCCCTAACTGAAGTTGGGTTGCCTCTTGGTAAATAAACTTGTCGATAGAGTCTATACTTTGGTAGTAATAAAATAGGGGAGTGATGAAGGGATCCGAGTTCACTCCTAAAATAGGTAGCACACTACGAGGTCTAAAAGACAACCCCCAATTGGGAAACAAATCAGATACAAAGAAAGAAAACCACAACAAGGTCCTAGGATACCCAGAGCTCCATCGAGATTCCACACCTGCATTGTAACACACCCAAACCCCTAAGTAGATTTTAAGGGAATGGGGTATTAAAATTTTGTTCCCTTAAACCATCTTAGAATTTCCTTTTTGATGGCTCCATCATCTTCTACTCATCAAAAGTTTCCAATGACTGTCGTCACGCTCAAAACCGAGCTCTAGATCGAAAGTTATGGCCTCCCAAAGTTCTTGGCTCCTCATTGTCCAAATAAAACCTCACTGCCACATGGAATCCACATGAATGCCTAGCCTATGTTTCATCCAATGTGGTATAGTCATGGCTTTGATGTGGCGATGTCATGGCATCTTCCATATGGTCCACCGAATCCTGATCTATCTGTTTCCCCAAATCAATGACTAGGATTCATTAAGGGTTCTCTTCTTGCGTGACAGTTAAACGTCCGTCCTATTTCCAATTATTCTCAAGTTTCTTCTAGGACCCACCAATATCGACGAACGAGATCTCATCTAGCCAATATGTCGATCGATGACCCAATTTAGCTTTCAGATTCATGATCCGAGCTCTTCAAAGTTGTACTATGAAACCTCATATTCGTGCTCCGAAAATTATTTTGATCACTCCAAAAAGGACGACTTTTATGAACGGTTGGGATATTCTCGTTCCCTTTATCTCTGAAGGTTAAGATCTTGTGACCTGTCTCGAGGTTTAGTTTTGACAGGATCCACGTCGTACTTCTATAAGCAATCACAAGCAACTATATGCCCTTCCTTGGACATGCTGGCATTGTGACGTTATTCTTCCTTTAACCTTGCCCATACAGTTCCCACGTTTTTCGATGGCTAAGATCACTCCCCAATGCCCTCTGATCTATGGTCCAGATGAATTTTCAGAGTTCTCCCTTCTGAGTGTTTCTACTTTGAATTCCTAGGGATCTCTGACCTTCGGACTTAGATGATATTTGCCACCTGGAACCCGAGGCAAATATGTACTACCACTTAAACGTATGTTTCCATGTGTACTTGCCACCTGGCATGACACGTGGCATGCATGTTCCCAAGAAAATCTACCTCATACGTGGCAAAACTTCATGACACATGGCACGTTCTGTAATTGAAATGTGGCACCACCCATGTCGTGACACATGGGTCGAGGTGGGTGTACGCATCATCAAAGTTTATTTGTATCAATCTTCCAAGTGTTGACACGTGTCCCAATAACATTGGTTGGGGTGACAACATTCCCCTTACTTTTTCCCACCAATTAACCTGTTATGCCTCGATGAAAAATCGACAGCTAAGGTTTAATCCTACTCTGGCGCCGATCAACGGTCCAAATCTACCTTCAGAGTCCCTTCTTTGGAGTACATCTCCTCTAAGTTCGAAACTTACTCCGAATAGAATCTTGTAATGAACATCTAAGATCAGACCTAGATTTGATTTTGATCACGGTCTAGATCTGCCTTCAGACCTTTCTTTCGAAGTACATCTACTCCGGGTCCGAATCTTACTCTGAATAGAATCCTGTGATGGATGGCTAGGATCAGACCTGGATTTGATTCTGATCTATTGTCCAGATCTTCCTTAGGATTATTTCTTTCAGTTCACTCATATTTTTCCTCTAAAATATACGACATCGAAGAATATTCCCTTTCGATATCGTCTATTTGGTGTTCCAAAGGTTCAGGCAGTTTCACTACTCTGAACTCAGGGTATCGAGGAATATTCCTTTTCGCTACCATCCATTCAACATTCGAAAGGTTCAAGCAGTTTTACTGCTCCGAACTCAGGGTATCAAGGAATATTCCTTTTCGATACCATCCATTCGACATTCAAAAGGTTTAGGAAGTTTCACTGCTATGAACTCAGGGTGTTAAGGAAAATTCCTTTTCGATATCATCTATTCGAAATTTGAAAGGTTCATGAAATTTAACTGCTTCAGACTTATGGTATCAAGGAATATTACTTTTCGATACTGTCCATTTGATGTTCGAAAGGTTCAGGCAGTCCACTTCTCTGAACTCAAGGTATCAAGGAATACTCTTTCTTCTATCTCCAACACACCTTCTTTGATAAAGGGCCTAGATTTAACCGTCATGCCAAATCAATGGTCACGATCCTCTGAGGTGAATTTGGGTTCTTCCTCTAGCTTAACAACCCAAGTCAGAACTTAGCTGATTTTATGAAGGTTTCCTCTCATCCTCTTTATGACTTCTGAGTTTTCGAGAGCCCTTGGTTGGGTCCAAAGCACACCCTCGTTTACCCAGGGTCTCAACACTGCGATGCACAAGTAAACACACACACCCACACACATATAAAGTTATATGAGAAGGAATACAATAGTACATACAATAAACATGGATGTCTCTCCACTTAGATTATAACTAAGATTTGGGTTATTTACCTATTCGAATGACTATATATGCTCGTATCCTTTCCACATTTACCAATTTCACAATATTTTCACAGACATATAATTGCAGTTATTTCACTAAATATAGGGACTGCTCAAACTATCAGATACAAGACTTCTCATGTAGATATATTCTATGCAAACACAATACCATTACCAGAAAATGCACAAACAAGCTCACAAGTTAGGTATTCATATCCAAAATCATCATATTGACCATACAACCATACATACATTCAATTCAATACACAGAAGAAAATAAGTTACTTATCTACATATTTGAGATATGATGGATACTACTGAAGGGTGATCCGCTCTCCACCCAAATGTAGGCAAGGATATGCTTTGCACTGCTACATCCAGCCATGCCCAAGCTAGGGTATGATGCCACGAGAAGATTTCTGGTATTCTGCAAGTTTTTCTGGGAGCTTCTACTACCTTTGTGTTTTCTCTTTTCTCCCAAATAGCTCGTTCTCCAACATTTAGGCCTCCTTTTCCCAATCAAGCCCTCTCCCCATATTATGTATGTCCCCCTCTTATTTTTGTGTAGTCTTCCCAAAGACCTCGTGGGCCATGTTGAAAGTTTCCCAATGGTACTCTGCCCATCCTTCCTTAATTATTGAGGAGACTACCCAGCTACTAGCTCGACTGGTAATAAAATTTATGTGTTGAGGATAGTTTGGGGTCTATAATGTGTTTAATTGGGTAGGGTACTGCCTCGTAGGGTCTTTTCAACCAGTAATTTCTCTCCTCTTGCACCAGTCCTCTCATGACATCGTAACCTATGAAGGCCATCCCTTCAACAATAGTTCAACATTTCTCTATCACACTAAAAATCATCATGCACATTACAAATTCATCAAAGGTTCATCATCAATGGTCACATAATAGACCTGTTTATAGTTTGGTCATGATAATAAATATATTTATAGACTGGGGTAAACAGGGGTGTTACATGCATAACGAAGGGCCAAGAGAAGACCTAGGAAGGGAAACACCTAGAGTAAAAATAAAAGGATTACCTTAATAGAAGGACTAAACCATACCGATGTGAGTCTTAATTCAATGCCCCCAGGAGAAGCATTCGTTTGACCACCGCTTCACAACTTATAATAACCTTATCCAACATGAGCCATAATATCCCACTTGCCCATCCTACCAATATCCTTACAGTTTAACCAAATCCCATAAGTATCAAACATAATTTTAAATCTCTTTCCCTGACAAAGAAGATCACATTGGATTAATCTTGACTTAGTCATAGAGTAGATAAGATAACCTTGATATGGTTAATGATTGATTTACCGCTAGTGGTTTATAGGCCCATGGTATTGGGTAACCCATGGTATTTTCCCATGGGATTATATGTGATGAAGCCTATTTAAAGGCTTGAACAACTTCATTGTACAATACTTCAAGTGGTCTAGTGTTTGGACAGCTTGGATAAGGTCAATAAAGATATATATCTTGATTTTTGGTTTTCCCTATTAAGGGTTTCCAGGGTAAACATTGACTTTATGTGCTTGTTGGTATTTCTATCTGCATGGATTTTGTGTTGTATCTAATATTTGTCTCTTAGTTTTTAACATGTGGTATCATAGCTTAGTGTTGCTTGGATTCTCTAACGAGAATGAATGGGTGTTTTATGGGTTTATGAACCATGGTGAACGACACATGGAAATGGAGCATGGGTGGAAATACACACAAGATGGAATCTAAAGAAGTAATCTTTGTTATACCACAATTTTCCACATCATTAATTTGCATTTGTGAGATGGCTTAATCCTTTTCCCTAGCTTGTAGATCTAAATCCCATCCTCATGTACCAGACTCATCTAAAAAATAACCATTTTATTGCCATACGTGGGTCATTAGTTTGCAAACCATGAATGTTCACGCTTTTCTAGTGTGCAACTCGTAGATGCCCTCAAAAAATGTGAAAACATAAAATAATCCTCATTTTCAGGCGGGTTTTTTGGTTTGCCTCATTCCCAAACTCCCTAAGTTTAAAAACAATGGAATGCAACCACCTCAACCCCTTGAGGATGGTATAAAGGAAACTTTGAGGGCATAGATGAGGATGACAACCTAGGTGCAAAGTTATGATGTTGAATTTGCAAGCTTCCCTATCTCCTTTCATCCTCTGAGTAGCTTTCCCTTGTTCTGTAAATTTCTTTCAAGTACTGCTTCTTCTCCTTTATATGACCATAGGGTGTGTTCCTATCCCTTTTGGGTCATCCGAAGAAGGGCCATCGTGCTGACTAGATGCTTGAAGGACCAATGGAAGAACTTGGGCGGTTGACTTCGAGGTAGTGTCAACGGTTCGAGTCAGGTTGCAACCACTCATTTTCACCATTTTCAATAAAAGAGTTATCTTTCCTCCATACATGTGTAAATTGATTTCAATCTGTTGATATATGCTAGTTTTCTTCATATACTTGAATATTTGCACGTTATATGTATGATTTGAGTCTATAACTACCTTGTTGAAAAAATAGATTTGGTCTTCTTTTGTAGGTTGATACCAATAAAGATCAAGAGCAACATCGAAGGTGGAGAGCGAGGATCAATATCATACATATGATACAAGGTCTGAAGCCTCTCTCTCTCTCTCAAAGTATTTATTATTCTCATAGAATTTATGTGTGTGAGGGTATGGTTCTGTCTTTTATATATGGTCTTGTTCTGCTGTGATATGACCCAAGGTCACAAGGGAAAAATATCTTAACAGAACTGGAGACCGTACTTGGGATCTCTTCTCCTAGTTTGGGTCAGTCTTATGGTGTCTTTTGTTGTCCTTGATTCCTATACCTTTTAATGTTTTCTAGACTTTATTTTCAAAGCATTCCCCATCTAGAAACTTTGTCCAATTTTTTTAGAAGCCTCCTTTTGGATTGGCTCTTTTATGTTTCAATTTTTTATTGGTTCATTCACACTTTGTCCATGTATGAGTCGCGAATATCCACACTTTTCTTGTGTATGACCCGCGGATGTCCGTGAGTCCTAGTGTACACAGTCGTGGATTTGTGCAAGGATTTGAATTTTCAACCTTTCTCTTAGTTTTGGAGGATTTGGTTTGGTTTTTCAGGACAATCTGGGCCGATTGGGTTGGTTTTTTCCTTTGTTTGATCTGTTGAGTCTCTGAAAACTCTTAAATCATTTGAAAGATCTTTCTTTTGGTTAGTTTTGTATTTTGTTTATAAGGTTCTTTAGGTTGGTCAAAAGGTTAGTTTTGAATTGCTAGGGTTAGTTTCCAGTTTGATTGTTGTGCTTATATATCTCTTGATTATTTTCTTTCTGCTTCTTTACCTCCTTCCCTTTGATCATAAAAGAAAAAGAAAAAATGCATTCTCATTTGCATTTCATTTCTTTTAGTAACAAAAAAAAAATAAAAAAAATTGATTGTTAGGTATCCTTTCTCTTGATTCCTTTCCTTTGAAATTTTCAAGAAATGAGCTTTCTTACTAGCCCTCGAGTCTTTAGACATTTTATTTTGTTTTGATAGTTGTTGATTTTGGTTACAACAACCTTCCATAAAAGAAAATAAACCCTCTTTGCAAAGTTTTTTCATTTTTGTTTTGCATTGGTTTCAAAGAGTGTTTTAGGTTGCATTGCAAAGTGATTCAAAATATCGCATACAAGAAAAATTATATTCTTTCATTTTTAAAAGTATAAAATAAAAGAGTTTGTTTATCTGAAGCATTGTTAGCACTTCTCATTTTCATTGAAGAAACTACATTTTTCTTTGTGTCTTAAAGTGTTTTTTCTCTTTAGGTCTCTCAAAACATCATCTAAGTTTCATCGATACCTCTTTGAGTAACTAAAATCCCCATAAAATGAACGTTAAATAAAATTTATTAGAAATCTTCATTTTGTAGGGTCAACAAACTAGTTATAGGCTAGGGCCTTGGTTTAGGTTGGAGAGTTAATTTCTCCAAGGCCATAAAACAAACGTAGGAGTCTGAGTTAGGGAGAGTTTAAATCCAACTTTTGTATAAGTATAGTTGGGAGACTCCTCTAACACATGAGATAAACACGAGGTCATGCAAATGAGAGTCGAGGAGAGACCCCTCCAAAGCTTAACTGAGCGTAGTTGAGAGATTGTATATTGGGTACTTTTATTGAAGTGATACTGATTCATTTACCGTCAATCCTATGAAAATTTTGAACCTGGTTGAGATTTTCCTGAAGTGATACTGGCCCTTTCAGCGCCAATCCTCTAAAAACATTTGACCTAGTTTGAGTTTTTCTGAAATGACACTGGCCCTTTTGTAGGCAGTCCTATGGAAGAGTTTCAGGCTTAGTTACCCTGCCCATACATTCGATCCTGACTGTCGACTGTACCCATCAGATTCTAATTGCGAGTTGGTGACCTTAGTGGTCATTCCTAGGGATCCCAAAGGTGAATACGGGGGTTTGTCACTTGGGGAAAATTTCATATCACACTTTTCAATACTGTTGGAGGGTGCCCAACGAAGCATGGGTACTTGCACCGTGTTAGTGTCCTATAAATAGGTTATTAGAGTCTGATTTCAATAGGAATGGTAGGTTAAAGTCATTCTTTGGTCTCATAAAGACCATGACATTTTTGTCTTAGGTGAAGGTCATGTTACGAGTCAATGGGTTTTGTGGTTAATAAAATTCTTAGATGTGAGTCACGAGTCACGTTGTCTTTGGTGTCAAAGGGATATGGGTTGTTATGTCAACTAAGGGTCATGAATAGAGATCATGTGGTCAATCATAATCAATTAGATTAAGTCTTGTCATGGTTCAACAAATATCATGAGCTCAGATCCGTTGGAGGCAAGTGGCATCATCAAGAAATTGGAGCATTGCACACGTTGTTGCGCAACCTCCTTATGTTTCACAATTAGGTATTCAAGTACAACAAGGCATGATGGGTATAAGTGGTAGTTTAATTTGGCTCTAGAATTCAAATTCTTCATCTTTCATTGAAGAAACCCCTCAAATACCATTCTTCCTCTCTACAAATCTGCAAATCCCCCATCCAAGCTTGTTGCACAAGAGCTGCATGAGACATTGCTTACAGTGTTGCGCATCACCACCTCCTTTACTCTTGCACCCTCTAAACACTAGTTTTAGCTCCTGGTTGATCTTTGAAAGGAATACCTTTCTTATGAATCCAAAGACTCAATCTTCGCCTTAAACACAGATCATACTCATTTCTAGATCAAACCTTAGTTTGTTGTTCATTGCACATTTGTTGTTGTTGTTGTTTTTACCATGCGCACAATACTTTCATCTCATTCCCACAGGAAAAGTGACATATACCAGCATCATGGAAACTCTAGAAGGCAAGAGGAGGACTACAAAGGGTGGTGGCATTGTTAGGTTTGAGCCTCAAGATCTGAAACTAGTTAATGCAGATCCAACAATCAAGGTTTCTTTTGAGCAAGTGGGTTGCATCATATTTTGTGAAAAGCTTCAAGGGTACAACATGCAATTGGAAAAGGAGTTTGCATTGAGCTTCAATGACATTGAAGCTAAGGTGGGAAACATGAAATTTCTAGTTTCTGAGGACACCATAGTTGTTGCAATAGAGATCCCTACTCGTGGAGAGAAATGGTTCAAAGGTATGCAACTAAATCTGGCCTGCTATCATGAACTTTTGAAGCCTGATTTTAGAGACACATATTTTGGAGCCACCATACCTAGAGAAATTATATTAGAAAATCATAGCAACTTGTTGAGGGCAATTCAAAGGTTTTTTACATGTCAGGGAAGGTTCACTAGGGTTTACCAATATCACATTAGACTATTAATGAACTTCACTGGTAGGAAACCCTTGAATCTACCCTATTACCTCTACAAAAGCCTAGGGAAGATGGATGACAGAGTGAAAATAAGGAAAGACCAGGTGGAACCCAACCTCTTCCATTTTTCATTGATAAAATTGTTGGTGTTAGAAGAACTCAGAAAGAGGAACCAATATTGGGAGAATTTTGCATCTTCATCAAAGATAACAATAGATTCTTTCATCAACCCACAGAGCATGAGAGATACACCCTCATATGCAGCATAACCCACCAGATCCGTCCTCGAGATTTCTATCAAAAAGAGGGCAAAGTAAATTGAGGAACCTGCAGTGAGCCAACAAGATAAAAAGAAAGGGAAAAGCTCCAATTTTCCCTAGAAGTGGTTGAAATTCCTAGTAAACCAATTACTAGGTCTGCAACAAAAAGGATGCCTACTATGCACACATCACAAGAACTTGGTTAAGTTCCAGAGGCCTTCACAGAAACAACTCTCCCTAATAACAAAGACAACCTTATCATTGAGCTGTAGGAACAATTAAATAAAGATCACTTTGTCATAGCACAATTGCAACAAGAGAACAATGAAATGAAGAAGAAATCTTTGGAACAGGCCTTCAAGAAAGATACTTCAGTGGTAGGTGAAAGATCAGTGCCTTTAACTCCAACAGACTCTAAGGAAAAATGTAAAGGGAAGGAAGTAGAGTTGAACCCAGAGGTGGAAGAAATTCCTAAGCCTAGGCTTCCATTCAGTAGGTCATCAGCTAGAAAATCGCACTCTCAAGAGGGAACTCCAACTAACATTGTTACCGACTTAACGAGATCCGTGACCTCAAAGCGAGAACTCTAGCCCTTAAAACCCATATTTTTGCATAAAAAACATGAAAATCAACCCCTAAATAAAAAAGTGGTGCTATCGGGATGCACCGTTTTTTTAAATGGGGTCAAAATTACAACATTTTTCAAACATGGCCTTCGAAACTCAGACAATAGATTAGAAAAACCTTAAAATCAACACCTAAATCAAAAAGTGATGCTACGTAAAACAAAATGTTTTTTCCTAAACGTGAAAATCATAACTATTTACGACCTAATTGAAATTGTGTCATTGACAACAAAACTCTATGTAAATAAACAACCCAAAATTGGACCCCAAATGGTGACTCGAAAATTTAATTACAAAATTTTAATATTTTTTAATTTACATTAAAGAATAAATAAATAGAAAGGACAAAATCTTCCCAAATAATTTGTTTTCTAAATGATAAAAAAAAAACATTTAAAAATATATATTCAAAATTCAATTAAAAAAAAAGAAGATTAAAAAACAAGGTGAAAAAGAAAAATAGCTAAAAAGAAACAAAAAAAATTAAATTTTTTCTCAAAAACAATAATTAAAATAAATAAATTATATATATATTTTTAACAAAAGAATCATTAAAAAACCTTTAAAAAGTGATTAAAATAAATAAATAATAATACTTGAAAAAGGAAAAAGAAAAATAACAAAATTCTAACAATTTTTTTTTTCTAAAATAAAAAATATTCAAAAAGTATTAAAAAATATTAAACTAACACTTTAAAATTAAAATAAAAGACAAAAAATTCAAAAATATATATTTTAAAAACCATATTTAAATGAAAACAGAACAATTTTAATAAAATCAATAACGAAAGAATAAAAAGAAAATTTTAAAACCAATTTTAAAATAAACTTCTAAGCATATTTAAAAAAATAGAAAAGCAAAATTAAAAAAAAAATAAAAACAATTTTACAATAGAAAACCTATTAATTTTAATTGAAACTAAAGTAAAAAAATAAAAATAAAAACTCATTTATAAACAAATTTAATAACATTTAAAAGAAAACAAAATTAAAAAAAATAAAATACAATTTTGCAATTGAAATAACATAAAATTTTAATTAAAATTAAAACAAAAAAAAAATTTAAAAAAAATTACAAACCTACATATTATTTGGGTGTCGTGGGGGGCAATGTCCGACATCGCCCTAGCCCCCATGGTATAAATGCTGGTCCTATGAGGCCATGCCTTAGCCCAGGGGGGTTGGGGCGATGCCAGACATCGCCCCCCAGGACACCCATGGCGCTCAACCAACCCGCCCGGGTTGGTTGGGCATCGTGGGGGGCGATGTCGAGCATCGCCCCAGCCTTAACAGGCTAAGCCCTTGCCCCGTGGGACCAAGGCCTAGCCCCTAGGGGCTGGGGTGATGCCCAATATCACTCCCCATGGCCTCCCACCACCGGTGCATATTTTTTTTTAATTTGCTTGTTTTTTTATAAATTTTTACATATTTTGAAGTTTTTTAATAAAAAAATTATTTATTTATTTATTTTTAATTTTGTAGTTTAATTGTTTTTTTTTCAATATATATTGTTAATTGTTTTTTGTGTTTTTTAAACTTTTCTAAAGTTTTTGGGCCATAAATTTGTTTTTTTACTTTTTTTTTTGTTATTATTTTCTTGATTTAGCTTAGTTTATATATTTGTTTTTTTTTCCTCTTTAGTTTTTTAAGTTTTTCTTAGTTTTTAATTTATCAAAAAAATATGAATTATATTTTTTTGCTAAATATTAAAAAATAGTGTTATTTAACTACAATGTTTTTCTATGTATTGAAGTAAAGGTAAACAATGTGTTAAAAATGGTGTTTTCCATTATATTTTAAAAGTATGGAACAATAAATTAATTAAGGAGACACAATTATATGAAAAATCGTAACTTCAATAAAGTAAATGGCAAAAAATATTTTTAAGATTGAAAGAAGCATGAAAAAATGACTAAAAACACCGTTGAATAAAAAAAAAATAGAAAAAATAGAAAATAGATGAAAAATAATCATTTAAAAAAAATGTGGAAACATTGTGGATCGAAAAATTTAAAATATCGAAAAACCACCTAAAAAGGGAGAGAGGGGGCTATCGGTAGCACCATTTTTAAAAACGAGGTAAAAAATTGGACCCCCCAAAAAGCGATAACTTTGTAGAGTTCTCGTTAAGTTGGTAACTATGTTCAACTAGGGATCAACCAACAACAAAGGATAAGAAATCAACAACCCCCGGTGAAGGAAAGTACACTAAATAGTTGAGAGAGGCACAAAATGTAATAATTCAAATAAGGGAAGAAAACAAGCAGATAAAAATCAAACTTAATCAACACCTGGATGATTGTGAGCTTGCTATTGATAATGCCAGAGCAATGATAAGAAGGACCCTGCCACTACGCAAACAATTGAAGAACCCACATTAACAGAATTTGACATTGAAGAATGAGAACAAAGCTCTCATGCAAAGTTTTCAACAACTGGAGGCTTACAAGAAGGGAAAGGGCCAGCTTGATTTTCTTGTTGAAGCAGCAGAGATATAAGCCCTTGGATGCACTTATTTTTTCCTTTTTGTTTTTTTTGATAGCACATTTTTTCCCATACATACTTTGGAATGCTTGTTTGAAGTCATAATTTGTAAATGTGAAATTTACAGTTGTGCAATAGACATGCTGCACTACTGTGACAGTCTAGTTTTTGAGAAACAAGAAGGGGTTTTTGTTGTTGATTTCAATTCAAATCTTAATCAAAGGGAAAATAAGGAGATGGCCATTAACAATGTAGAAATCTAAGCAATGTATCAGTCAGAGGTTATGAGAGCTCCTTTGATGTAGTTCGACATATTAGGGTTTTGAGATTCTAAAGAAGCAATTGTCATCATGAAGGAGGAAGAAAGATTTCCAGGGTATTCACTCATCATTATGAGGCCATATTCACCATCATCCTTAATCATCTATCATCCTAAGACAAAGAAAACGAAAAAAGTGCAAAAAGAGGCTTTGTTGCGCAATTGTGTTGCGTTTCTGTTGTAGGTTACTATTGCGCAACAACTTTGTTGTACAACTGTGGCAGGGTGTCCATAATGTGTACAGTTTGCTTTCATATCGACAAGGACAAGTAATCATATGTATCATATCGTCTCCAACGAGTATCAAGGTCGAATATCATCATTTTAGGGACTTAAATATTGGTTTTATCAAGTTGTTTTGATGCAATAAATGATTCAAAGTTGACTCCTTCTTTGTAGTAGTTTGTTGAAGATTTTATTGCTAAAATATGTGTAACTGTAGATAATCTTAGGATAGCAGTTGAATTCGAATTTGGCAAGTTAGAAAGACATTTTTGTATATATTTGATGGAGCTACATTAGCTCAATTTTGGCGGGGCGAGCATATTAGAGTTTCATTGACTGAATATTGAGAACATTTCTAGAGATTAATGAAATTTTGTTTGGACCAGATGTCCTTGTAAGTTGATATCATAGATTCATGTGAGTATTTCCTTTTATGCTTGTGTTTCTTCTGTTTATATGTTCTGATTAATTTAGTTAATTTTTTATGTGTATTTCTTCTTTAAAGATTCAATGAGGTGTATGTGGCATAAGTCACTTAAAATTGGTGCTCTGTGATATATATTTCATATTATTTCTTCTACAATCACCCTGGGATTCATCCTTGATAGATGCCCCAAGGGGTTGTTTATTTTCTTTGTAAAATTCATCTACAATGACATTTGAATGTGTAAAGGGGAGTTTTCTACCTTGCCTATGATATTGCCATCTTTCAATTAACCAAGTGTCCAACAAACTATCATTGATCTCCCTTTTAGTGACTGCATTGCCCAATGGATTTTCTACCACCTTTCCACCAACTCTATCAATTCAATCTTGCTTTAGAGATCTCGCATTTGGATGAAATTACAAATCAATCCTTTCAGTGATTGATTTGAAAGAGATATCCCTCTCTGGTTGGAAGGGCTAGCTTCTAGCCCCAAGTTGGTTTGTGGTTACCTCTATGACTTGCCTCCACAACCAGGGAAATTTACGAAGTGATAACATTTTGGTGTCATTGTCGGGGAGCGAAGGTGAAATATTCCTTGGGAGAAAGACAAAGTTTTAGATCTAGTTCCTAAGAGTGATTGTGAATCAGACACATTCATGGCTAAATATTCTCCCTAGTGACTCCAAATTTGAAGATCAGTTACATATAATTTTTTTGTTAGAGAATCCTGGCTACAAGAAGAAAACACACAAAGAAACATCCAGATCTTGATCCTTCAGAGGTTGTTGACGATCTAGAGAAGCTCCTACACAAAAATGAAAATAAAGCATCACAATCAGGTATTTCACTGGATCAAATTTACTCATTTCCCAAATATGGAGTAAAAGCAATCCAAGATCTTATTTTTGATATCAAATTTGAGCATTCCTTATTTAGATCCAAGTCAGAGTCTGATTTATCCCAGACACTATTTGATGAGAAGAAACTCCTTTCATTAATTAATCCTTCCTTACAACCATCAGTCAATTCTTCAAGTATTCATGTAGTGACTTCACCTAACACAACTGTTGGTACCCCTAAGGCCTCATTATCCAGTCAAACTTCTGCTTCAAAACATCCTAGAATCATGGCAGCCATATTTTCCCCATTAGCTCTCCCTGCCGCACTTCATGACCCGCCACATAATTATGCACATAGAATAAAACAATTTGATGCAGAGGGAGACACAACAACTCAAGAACATTTAGATAGATTAATTGATTTCATAAATCTTGAAGAAGTAGACTATGAAGATGTTAAGATGAGGTTATTTGCACAGATTTTTTTAGGAGAAGTTAGAAAATGGTTTAAGGCCCTCCCAACAACTAGCATTCCCAATTTTGAGAATTTTGAAAGTCTTTTTCTTGGGAGGCTCAGGTGGGGTGTTAAGAAAAACCATCTGTAGTTGTTGAGACAATACAAAAATTTGAAGAGACTCCCTGTTGAGATAGTCCAAGATTTTTCCACCAGATTTATGAAGGTTTATAATTCCATCCCTGATCAAGTAAAGCCTCCTGATCTAGGAGCTGCCCAACTCCATTATGTTTATGCATTTGAGAGTGAATTTGATTTTCTACTAAAATAATGAAGGTCTACTTCATTGATATATATGATGAATGATGCCATTGAAGTAGAAGTGAATCTAGCTGCATCAGGAAATATCAAACTCCAAATAGAATATGAAAAGTAGAAGGCTAAAGAAGAAGCACTACCTTCTACCTCTCAAGCATCAGATGCAAAATTAGACTTGATGGTAAAAACCATGGAGAAATTGGTAGAACAAATTTCCTTGGACAAAAAGCCTCCTGAGCTTCAAGCTAGAAATCTGAATTTTAGAAGGCCTATAGTTCCTCAAATAAGTCAGAGGGAACAAAGGAATCCATTTGATCAGCCAATTAGACCCCCTTTCTAAAACAATTATGCTGCAGAAAATTTTGAGGAATCACCTGAAGAGCATGATATGTTCATGCAAGAGAAAAAGGATGAGTCAATGGAGAAGGAGGATTACATGAAAGGATATCATAATGCAATCATGGAATTTCATAAACAATATAATCTCATAAATAAGAAAAAAATAACAAATCCTCCAAAGGACCCCAAAGCTGATATGACCTCTTCAATTCATCAAGAAATAGATCTTCCAGAAAAGGACACACCAGATAAAGGTAAGCAAAAAGAAGACCCCCCAAGGAAGGTTCCATAATTAAGGAAAGAGGCAACCACTAAAGAGGTAGAAAAATTTCAACCCCCCCTTCAATTTTGAAAGTGAAATGGTGAAAATTAAGATTTTTGTGCCCTTTAATGAACTGATCGGAAATGTGGAATATAAAAATCAGATTATAAAAATGCTTAAAATGGAACAAACATTCGATACCCTTAATGTACAAGATGATTACTTTGCCATTATGTTTGGCCCTCGGGTTGAAGACAGTGGTGATGATGGGGATGTGCCTCCATTATGTATCAGTCTAAATATTCATGATGTAACTCTTGCAATGCTAGATTTAGGGCCATCTCACAATCTGATGCCAAAGGTGATCATGGAGGAGTTGGGTTTGGATATCTCTAGACCTTATAAATATTTGTTTTCCTTTGACTCTAGAAAAGTAAAGTGTTTGGGTCTGATCAAGGAACTTGTTGTTTCTTTAGCTCAGATTCCATCAAAAAGTATGGTCATGGATGTAGTTGTTGCAGACATTACTCTTAAGTTTGGAATGATACTATCAAGGTCATGGGCTGCTAAACTCAAAGGCAGTCTTCAAATGGATATGTCTTATGCTACAGTTCCAGTATTTGGGCAAGACAGAAGATTATACAGGGAATTCTTATTGAAATACATGGTAAGTAGCAAAGATAAGACCAACAACCATCCTATATATTCAATTGATACTGATATTGGGTCTACAATTTTCTATAATAATTTGTGTCTTGTGGAAGATGATCAGAATGATCCTAAAGATCAACAAGCATAATTAATTTCAGAACAAAACAAAATTGAAGATGAGGGTATGTGGAATATGGAATTTGATGGAGCAATCAACAAAGAGGGAGCAGGGGCAGGTGTCTGGATTATTCCTCCTGATGCTAGTTCTAATTCAAAACTCGGTTCCTATAAGTTTGCCTTTGATTGCACAAATAACATGGTTGAATATGAAGCTCTTATTCTAAGTCTGAACACTTTGAAAGATTTGGGGGGAAAGAGGATATTTGTACATGGAGACTCTGAACTTGTAAGAAACCAAGTCAAAGGTATATACCAAACTAAGCATCCTAGAATGAGGGCCTATAGGAATCTAGTCTTGGATTTGCTTGAAATTTTTTCTGAATATAACATTTTAGTGATGCCAAGGGGACAAAATCCGATTGTGGATGCTCTTGCCACATCAGTAAGTGTTTTAAATATCCCAATTTATCCCAACAATAAATATGAAATTGAGTTCGAGCACATTCCAACCATTCCGGATAATGTCAAATACTAGAAGGTATTTGAAAATGACAAGCAAATTATCAGATTTCTGGAGATGGAAGAAGAGTATGCAAATGTCTAAATTGATGAGGAGATTTTTTATGATAAAGATGAATATGCAGATTTTGTTTCAGTCCCATATGGCTATGTCAATGAAATAGCAATGAATGATAAAGAGCCCAAATTTGTCAAGTTGTCCAAGTCCCTGACCCCTAAAAAAGGAAGAAATGTCTTGAATTGATGAGGCAATTTTATGGTGTGTTTTCCTGGAGTTATGAAGATGTGAAAGTGTATGACAAGAACATAATTCAACACAAAAGACCAATTAAAGAAGATCAAAAACCTTTCATACAAAAACTAAGAAGGATCAACCCACTCTTTCTACCACTCATTGAGAAGGAGGCAAGGAAATTGTTTGTTTCTAAAATAATTGTTTCTTTGAGGTTTTCCAAGTGGCTAGATAATATTGTACATGCCAGAAAGAAAAGTGGAGAAATAAGAATTTGTATATACTTATGGAATTTAAACAGTGTCTTTCTCAAGGAAAATTACCTCTTGCCCAAAATAGATCACATCTTACAAAATATTGTAGGCTCCTAGAAAATTTCAATGCTGGATGGGTTTTTTGGATACAACCAAATCATGGTGCACCCAGATGACTAAGAGAAGAGAAAATTTACAACCCCATGGGGCACCTTCATGTATGCTAAAATTCCCTTTGGACTCATGAATGCAAGGGAAACCTTCCATAGGGTTATGGACATAGCATTTGCTATGGAGAAAGATAAGTTGATTGTCATTTACTTATATGATATAACTGTGTATTCAAACTCTGATAGTGAACATTTGCAGCAATTGAAGCAAGTTTTTGAAAAGTGCAGAAAATTTGGGATCTCTCTCAACCCAAAGAAGTATAATTTTGTTGTGGAGGAAGGAAAATTGATGGGACACATAATTTCAAAGGATGGTATCATAATTGACCCCAATAGAGTGGCTGCAATACATAAAATCAATACTCCAAGAAGCAGAAATGAAGCACAATCTTTTTTGGGTAGGATACTTTTTTTAAGAAGGTTTATTCCAAATCTGGATGAAATATTAAAGCATATCAAAAATAAGTTGAGGAAAGGAAATCAGATAAGATGGAAAATAGATGAAAAAAGTCTTTTGATGAGGTAAAGGTATATTTGACCAAAGCTCTTGTCCTGGTTAGTCTTTTCTTTTCAAGGGATTTTATTATTTTCTCCTTTGCCTCAGAGCACACTATAGCAGGAGTACTAATGGAAAAAAACAATCAGAATCAGGAGCATCCTATTGCTTTTTTTAGCAGGTCCTTGAGGGATTCCACTCTTAAGTTCAATATTATGGAAAAGCAGGCCTATGCCCTAGTAAAGGATTTGAAAGAGTCCAGAATGAATATTTTACGCTCTCATGTTATTGCATATGTTCCCAACAATGTTGTAAAGGACATTTTGACTCAACCTGATCCTGAGGGAAAGAGAGGTAAGTGGATTTCAACCCTCTTAGAATAGGACTTGGAGATTAAACCTACAAAACTAATTAAAGGGCAAGGACTTTCTCAAATGATGACACAATCAAAATTTGATCTACTGGGAGTAAATTTTATTGTTGATATTTCACAAAGTGTAGAAGAAGAAGTCTCTCCTCAGGTAAGTAAAAAAATTCTTGGATTCACCTTGGTACAATGAAATTATCTTTGTTTTACAAAACTTGCAGGCTCCTCCTAAATTGACAAAGACCAAAGAAATATTTTTGAAACAAAGGGAAACAATGTTTTGTGCACTTAATGGTTCCCTCTATTGGAAAGACCCTGGTGGAGTGTTATTGAATTTTCTTTTAGAGGATGAATCTTAGCATACCATGAACTAATTCCATAAGGGTGACTGTGGGGGTCATCATTATTGGAAAGCAATGGTTAATAAAATCCTTAGATCAAGGTTTTACTAGCCCACTATATTTGTTGATGTGTACAAGCAAGTTTCCATCTGTCATGAGTGTCATATATTTGAAGGGAAGAGAAAGCTATTTCCTTTACCCTTGAAGCCTATTTATGTAGAAGCTCCCTTTCGGTAGTGGGGCTTGGATTTTATAGGATACGTTCATCCTTCATCCTCATCTCAACATATATGGATTTTAAAAACCACATACTATTTTACAAAGTGGATAGAAGCAGTTCCCACTTGACAAGCAACCGATTCAATCATCATTCAATTTTCATAATGTAATATACTCTCAAGATTTGGTCGTCCAAGAAGAATTATTACTAATAATGTTGTTACTTTTAAGTCAAAAAATTTAGTAATTTTCTGCAGTAATTATGGTATCACACTTAGTCACTCAACAACCTATTACCCACAAGGTAATGGTTTGGTCGATTCATATAACAAGAGCTTGATTAGGATCATCAAAAATTTACTGTAGGAGAATAAGAAGTCTTGGCACAAAAAGCTGATTTTTTCACTTTGGGAAGATAGGGTAAATACAAAGAAGTCTATTGGCATATCTCCATTCTAGCTTGTTTATGGTTCATGTTGTTCCTGAGTTTATACTTAAGGCTCAAAGAATAATGTCAGGCTTCAAGAAATAATGAAGGTTTTAATGTTTGCTTTTTCTACCTCAGTTATGTGAGAAAAATTCCTTAAATTGAATTAGCAGTATAACAACTCAGAGGCCGTCTTTCGTGTCTGAGTTAAAATTAAAAGTATTGAATGTAATGAGAGAAAAGCATAAAGCTGTTAGACAAAGAAAGGCATCAGTTACAGAAGAATCTTACTTTGTTACAAAAAGAAGAAAATAGATCATATAACCTTAAATGAAGCATAAAATATAGAAATCTAATTAAATCACAGGTCTTATATTTACTAACAGTAAATATAGAGGAAAAATTGTTCGCTATCAGATAACTAAATGAAATGTAATCATAGTGGGTGTTGCACTAAATTGATATCAAGCATTCATCAAGGAAATATAGAAAAAGATGCTGAGATGTGGAAAGACATAAGAACACATAACTCAAACTGGATGAAATTTGGAATCTCTGATATGTACTTGTATTAATCCTCAATGAGGAGAGTTTTCTCAATTACATATGGCAAAAACCAACCCCTTTTTCATTCTCCTGAGTATGTATTTATACAAAAGATTTTCAACCCTAGGTGGTTGGAATTCTCGTTATTTATAAAAAGAAACGATTACAAAATGAAAAACTTGGAACACTTCACTTAGTTCTCCTCTGTCTCTTTCTTATGCCAGCAAAGGCGTTTTCCTCTCTTATTTTCCAGCTCAAACACAGATAATCTCTAATAAAGAGCTATATACATATTACCTCATTGATCTTTTAAGGTACTCCCTTTCCCTCGCTCAATACATTCAACACAACTGCCTACAAATTGTGCCACTAGTCTGGAGGGTTCTATCATGTCTTTTGCCTAAAAAATATACAACTTCTTTTCTAATTGTGGTAATCTGTCTTTCATTCTTTTGTCTTCTGAAGTCATTGACTCTAACTGTAGATTAGGCTTTACCGACCATCTATCTATCAGAGTGATGTCAACTTGTTTTAGCTGTGAGAGTTCAACCTGAGCTTCTTCTAAGCTTGCTTTGATATCAAGTTGATGTTTTACTATGTCAATTTGTCCCAGTACTTCAAAATTATCCTCTTTTCCAAGGCCTAATGACTCTTTATTAAGCGAGTGAAAAGCTTCTTCATAAGCCTCTTTGATTTCTTTAGCCGTTATTTTACTTTCGGCTATGTTGGTTTCCCAGGTCTTCAATATTATATCACCTTTGATCTTCTCTGAAACAGACAAACTGGGAACTACATACATTCCTTCTCTGGTCGATCCTACAACTGCTTCTTGAAAAGTGGTCCTAGTTGCAGTAGCCTCTCTTTCTCTGAAAAAAATATTATCCAATGATTGGTTCACCACTCGAAAATGATTTTGAATGATTTCTACCTTAGTAAAAAGGCTTTGTTGTGCTATTTCCAATTTCTTTCACACTTCCAATGCATGAGCTTGAAGCACTACTAGATCCACAACCATGTTCTTAGTGGAATTGTCTTTGGCATGTAATTGTTTTACCAACTCATCCTGTTGGATGTCCCGTCCTTCACTCGCTTGCACATTCTTATGCATCTCCTCCAGGTTGATTTTAAGCTGCTGAATTTCTTGTTTGTCGCTAGCTATTATTTTCTAGAATCCCTTGTTGACCTCGCTTCTGATGTTCTCTTATATAGTCTTTATTTGGTTTTGTAATTGGTTTATTAGCAGGTCTTTTTTCTTCAGCCGTTCTTTTAAATTTCCAACCGAAAATTGGTTGGCTGTTGCATAAGCCCCCAATGAACCTACTATTTCTTCAGTGAATTCTACCTCTTTTAAGGCTTCTCCATAAATTAGTACTCTGTGTCTTTTGATCGCTGCACCTGCCCTTTTGTGCGTTTCTCTCTTCACCACAACTTTCCTTTTCTTGCTGAAAAATAAATCGGAAGGAGGTATCTCTTCCATAGGAATTGGTGTGAGATCTTCTATGAATATTACCTCTGCATCGAGGTTCCCTCTGGTGAACTGTAAAGGCGTGACAAACTGAATGGGGCTCCTGATTTCTATAGATGACTATTTTCCGGTCGCATCTATAATTGATTTATCTAGTGTAGACAATGGCCTATCTTCCCCTTTCTTTGTTAGTATCTCTGCTTGATCTTTGGCCCGATCACCTGATACATCTGTCACCGGGGTATCTTCTTTCTGAGTCGAGACCTCAGTTTTCTCTAAGTTTTCCCAGGTTTCTTATTTACTAGAGCTTACGGCTTCTTGACTTCGGGTCTCCATTTGCTGTGTAGTTGGAGACATCGGGGCTCCTCCTTGTAACACTTTAGGGAGGATACTTCTTCGGTGCCTATGTAAGTCATAGAATTCAATCACTTTATCGGGTGTCAGAGCTCAAACCTGACCTAAGACCTCCGAATAATATCTCGCTCCTCGGTAAATCTCGTCTTGAGGAGAATCCTCTTGTTCATACCTTTTCAGATTGCAACTGGCCATGTGGTTACCCACGACCTTCTGTGGGTCATGCTCTTGAATTCAATGTTTACCAAATTTATTTCTTCTAAGGCCATGACCTCCACTTTGGAGTGGCCGAAATCCAATAAAGAAAACATACCAATATGTAAGGGAAAAGATGGCCATACCTTTTTCTGTACCGCTTTGAGCTCTTTGCTAATCCCAACGAGTATTGTTTATCGTGCGACCTCGTGGCACACTAGTCGGTCTGGTAAAAATTGTGGCAGAGTGTATGGAGGAACTGAACAACCAAAAATGATGATATATGAGAAGTGTTCCTCGATGTACCAGTCTGCCACTCTGCTCAGGTTAGCCTCAATTTTTTCTAAAATTATAGGAGGTGAGTGACCAAATATAGCAGTGTGCATCGACACCACTACCTAGTTACAAATTTGATAAAATAAATCTTCCGCCTTGTCTTCCTAGAGTTTCGAATGATAACTATGGATTAGTTCTGCGCTATTTGGAGTCCAACTCCAACCCATCAGTGGGAAAGGCGTCAGGAAACAGATAACATCCATAATATAAGATGACATGAAGAATTAAGTTGATTTCACCTTGGATTTTAGTGTCTGGTATTATGTAATTTCATTAGCTAGACTGTTTGACAATATATTGGCCCAGTCGAAAGAATACACTTCGACTACTGCGTGTATAATGGGTACCCATGGTAGAAATAAATGAGATGTGTTCTCTTTTACATAGAGTCTACACATTATCATGGCTATATACATGAACTGCGGTTCTAGCGATGAGATTGTGTATATGTCATGAGAGTCGGCTCTGAACTTTTCGGGGCATGAACACCAGTCCTTGATCAAATAAGAAAGGATTTTTCCATATTGATCACACTCCTTCTTGTTAAAATTCACTAGGAAACTGGCATTGTAAATGAAGTTTGGTGTTGGAGACAATTTATACATCACCTGTATGTGTTCTGGCTGAAATGACCCAACAACTACCTTTTGAGAATTGAATATAGTTCTGGTTGGGATATCCACATGGTCTACTGCCCATCCAATCATATCATTGTAGGGTATAAGACTCAACCTTGTTGCTACCTTATGTAGCTCTGATTGAACAATTATCTTGTATTTGATAGATAAGTCTTCGTTTTCGTTGTCGCTTGAATCATCCGGTGATTTTAACAGTTCATAATGTAGGACATTGAATACATGTGTCCAGGTTTTAACTGTGTCTATGCTTCTGGGTGAGGTGTCGGAGATAACCTCTGAGCTCTGGCCTGAACTTTCACCAGTTTCTTTAATTACTTTTCATGGCAGCAGTTCTCAGAAACCTGTTATTTGTCACAGAAAAATGCACAGGACTAAGTGTCTTGCTAAGCAAGTTTTTCCAAAATGTGAATGTAATTAAAAATGAGAAACCTTTCTTGCCTTAAACACATCGAATTGCATATACCTTCACTGACAATGCGTTTAATTCTTTTAATAAAAATATTTGTGTGTTAAAGCATGATCCTATTCGAGATCATTTCCCCAGGTTGGCCATTTAATGTCATTAATAGTAAATATTCCATGACTGGAAAAGTATGAATGAAATTTGAAATCACCCGTATCGCAAAAATGACATAAACTCAACGGTTAGATAAGAATGTTTTGTTTTGTTAATAAATCGAGTTTATATTGTTAATTAATTATGTTTAACCTTAATCCATTTCAGGGCTTCGGGTCCCGGGTTATCTTATTTCAGTTCAAGCTATGATCCCCGACTCACAAAATCGCAATTGATTAATTAATATTAATCATGTTTAACTTATTTAAATAATCACGATTAATTAAGGGTTTCACGACTTCGGGTATCAGGACTTTAAGTTGTCATTTGAGGTAGGATTCCCGAAAAGCAAAGTTGAGATAAAGTTTAATTATTGTTAATCACTTTTAATTGTTAATTAACCCGATTTAACTTAAGCTATTTTCACGACTTCATATATCGAGACTTTGGGGTTCTTTACATGTCTGATTGTTAGTATCGCGAAACCCCAAAACCCGACATTTGGAAGGTTGTCTTTAGCGATTTGACTTCTTAACGAATGGGTGGCTCCATAACTTTTAACGATTTTAGATCGTTGGATTAATCAAAGACTTTATCAACGGTGGTATCCAAGTGCACGTTTGTCCTTAATTAAACAAGAATGAAACTTATTTAAGTCTAAAGTTTAGAAAAATATATATGTTTCAACATAGGCTCCATCTAAGGATCTCTTCTCCTTGCGGGACGAGAAGAACAGTAGACCGAGTGCCTTTATTGGGTAAATGGAGTCATTATTGCAGTTCTGTGAAACACATTCTGAAAGAAAACACAGAAGGACTTGGGACTTCATCTATATCTCCGAAAACTTTCAAAACTGAATCATTCATCAATCTTGAATTCAGGCTTAAATTGCTTTCTTTTCTTAAAACTAATTTTAGAATTGCTTGAGATAATCAAAACAACCTTAACCAATCTATTAGACGATGTTCAATTTTATTCACATCAAGGCAAAGTAATTTTAATGTTTTAAATAGGGAGTCCCGTGTTGGCTTAGAATGAAGATCTAGTCTGAAGAAAAGCTAGTTGCTAGAGTACATTATAATACATGTGTAACAACCTTGTAGATATCATAGACATTGCTTCACTGTCAACGACCCTATTCAGTACCCTGGTGAAGTTATCTAATTCCCATATTGAATTTCCTTTCACCACTTCAATTAGTAACTTTGCATTTAAATGTTGAGATGAGGGCAATTGTTTAATGAATTTTCTTTCATCATCTCTTTTTGGACTAGATGGGGGCAATCATTTTATGAATTTCCTTTCACCATTTGTCTTATATTTAAAAACATGAAGTGAGGGAAATCAATTTGTATATAATAAAATATACGAGGGATGATATCTATTTATATTTTAGCAATAGAGGTCTGTTAAATCACTTTGATATGGACTAATCCTCTTTTGAATTTCAAAACATCTTCGCTTACTGTGAAGTTTTCATGAGGAATTTTATTTTCCAGCGACTTTCCTTGGGCGAAACTAATCAATTTAAATATGATATAAAGGCTAAAGTAGTTAGGATTAGACCAAACATACTTTGCATTTCAGTTAAATCTAGGAATATCATTAGGATTTTTTGCCTATTCTCATGTTGAAGACTTGTTTTTAAGTTTTCAGAATTAAAGTGAAGTTCTTTTTCCTTTTTGTCAAACAAGAAGAAATGTTCAGAATTTCGTGAAAAAGAATTCAAGTATAAAAAAAGGGCATAAGGATCCAGGTGTTCTGTTGTGAGTACGGTCACTCTTATGAAATTTTTTTAATTGATTCTCGAAACTTTTTCTTTAAGGTCTTCTTATTGCTTATTTTTATTTTTATTTTTTTGTTTTATCCAGAGAAAAACTCTTGATCATTAAAACATAATTTTTATATTCCCCTGGTTATAGATTAGGTGACGATATTTGTACATATCAGACTTCTGTCATACTAAGTGATTTTTCTTTGAAAATTTAAATAGGTTAGAAGCTCATACCTTAGATTTACTCATTTTTATATTTTGATTTTTTATTTATTTTTTATTATTTATATTTTATTTTTATGAAATCAACCAACCTGTTTCTATTTACAGTGAGAATAAAAACTTACCGAAGAAACTGAAATTGTAAACAAATTTGTGAAAACCAAACTGGTATGTACAATGAGAGTTTGGAATTGTATTACTGCATGAAATGCTTGAGGTAACGCTCGTTGATAGGGGCATTAAGAGTCTTTCCGTGAATATTTTCTAACAAAAATGCATTCATTACTTCAGAAGCTATAATTTTGTATGGTCCACACTAGATCTGGTCAAACTTACCGTTCTTCCCCGCATCTTCTTTCCTGGCCTCACACTTTAAAACTAAGTCAACAGGGATAAATTCCCTATCTTTATCTTTCTGGTCAAACAGAACTTTCATGTTGTCTTGATATTTCTGTAATTTCTCATTTACTTCAGCCCTATTTTGCTGGACTTCAATCAATTGATTTATTCTTCTGGTGATGTCATTTGGCTCTTCTTTTGAGTCTTGCCAGAGTTTCATTATGGCTAGAGCAAGATTTATGGGTGGAACAACGTTAATACTGTACACCATTTGAAACAGGGACATTTCGATTGATCTTTTAGTGCCTATTCTGTTAGCTCATAAAGCATATTTCAAATGGACATGTCAGGCTTTCTTATTTTCGATCAACACTTTTTTAATTATGGTTATCAAGCTCTTGTTCGAGGAATCGGCTAATCCATTTCCCTGTGGATAGTAGGTCATAGAATGTACTAGTACAATGTTGTACTTTTGACAAAAACTTATCATGGCCATGGATTTGAAAGCTTGAGCATTATCAGTAACTATCTTCCCGGTACAACCAAATCTTGATAAAATGTTTTCTTCCAAGAAAATGATTACCACTGTGTCTGTTGCGTTTCAAGTAGGAATGGCTTCTACCCATTTAGTAAAATAGTCAGTAGAAGTCCAAATCCATTTATGTTGTGTACTTGAATGTGCATGTATTTCTATGATGAAATCCAAACCCCATTGCTGAAACAAAGCTTCTGTTTTAACTGGAACCAAAGGTAGTGCAGGAATATTTTGATCGCCTGCAAATAATTGAAAGGGGTTACATGCTTTGACTTTAGCATTCACGTCAATGAATAATTTTGGACAAAAAAATCATGCTCTTAAGATTTTGTAGGCCATTTCTCTCGATGTGTGATGTCCTCTACACACTCCTTCATGAAACTCATTTATAACTTTCTCTGTTTCATATTCTACTAAACAACTTAGTAAAAACCCCAGAGGATCCTTCCAATATAATTGGCTATCCATGATACAATATTTTATTGCGTGTAACTTCAACGTTCTAGCTTTGGAAGAAGTCGTATCGCTTGGGCATTGCAGAGTTAGAAGGTAAGAGACTATGTCTTTATACCAAGATGAAGAAAAGAACTTCTCCTGGATTTGAATTGTAGGTATTTGATCATCAAATTATTCTATATCTGGAATTTCTTCGTTAGCTTGCAAATGATTTATTCCAAGCGCTCTGAAATTAGATTCGACTAGTAGCTTAGCCAAACCCTGTCCTTTGACGAGCTTCGTGGGTTTCACCTCCAGATCAAATTCTTGAATTTTAGCAAGCCATCGGCCCCTCCTTCCGTCGCTATCGGGTTGAACCAATATGTCTTTAACGAAACTGGTGGGTACATATGCAATTATCTTAGAATGTAGTACATAGGTACTCAAAGATTTTAGGGCCTTCACCATTGCATATGCATGTTTTTAAAGTATATCGTATCTCAAATCTGCGTCTCTAAGGATTTTACAGAAGAATGCTATTGGTTGCTTGAACCCTTCTTCGTTCTTCTGTAGAAGTAATGCCACAATTGTGTGTTCAGATGCGAATGAGAAAATCATGAATTCTTTCATATAATTTGGGCTTGCCAGTACCAGTGCTTCACCTATAACCCTGTTGATACGTTCGAATGACACTTTGGCTTCAGTTGTCCACTTGACCTCGCTGTCCTTTTTGAGCATATCTGTAATCAATTTTACAATTTCAACGAAGTTTGGGATGAATCTTCTTAAAAATTTATTTTTTCCTAAAAATGATTATATTTCCTTTCTATTCCTAGGAATATTTATAGTATCTATAGCCTCAACTCTTTTCGGATCGATTTTAATTCCATCCTTAGATACTATGTGGCCCAAGAGTTTACCTTCCTGCATTGCAAAATGAGATTTCTTGTGATTCAAAGACAAACCAATTTTTTGACATTTTTCAAACGTCTGCTTGAGGTGTACTAGGTGCTCTGCATCAGATTTAGAAAACACGGTTAGATCATCAAGATAAATGACAACAAACTTATATCTTTCGCCAACAAAGGTGATATCCATAGCTCGTTGGAAATTGGCTCCTGCGTTCATCAAACCGAAAGACATTTTATCATACATAAAGGTACTCCATGGGGTGGTGAACGTGGTTTTCTCTTTATCATCCTCATGTACCATAATTTGATTGTAGCCTAAAAATCCACAATCACGTACATTCTATTTGCTCTGACCACTTTTTCCAATACGTGATCCATTTTAGGTAATGGATAATTATCTTTGAGAGACGATTTGTTTAAATTTCTGAAATCAACGCACAGTTTGATTTCACCATTTTTCTTCCTGACCAGAACTAAATTAGCTACCCATTCAGAGTATCTGAGATGGGCAATGATCTTGGCATCCAAGAGTTTTTTTACCTCTTTCTCTATCACATGCAATAATATAGGATTTATCTGTTTGAACTTCTGTTTGAAAGGTTTAACACCTTTCTTCAGAGGAATTTTGTGTTCGATTACAGTGGTATCATAAGTTATTAATTCATCCTAGGACCAGGAAAAGACATCCTTGTACTGCTTGAGAAGCTCATCATATTTGTTTTTTTATTTCAGGGGGAAGTTATTTAGATATTTTAACCAGCCTCAGAGTTTCCTTGGTGCCTATATCACAGTCTTCAACCTCTTCAAGGGAATATCGTCATGATCAAATAATCTCTCCAAGGGAATCAAACCTTTAGGAATCTGATTATTTTTTAGTATCACCATGCGGTGATTAGCGATCTTATCTCGAAACTCCTGAGGATATTCTCCTTCCTGCATAATCCAAGTTGGGTCATTCTGATTTTCTTGGTCAATATGTGTTTTAACAAAGTCATCCACCATTTCTAGGAATTTTCTGATTTGCTCATCATATTCGAAAACATGCCAGTGTTATATATTGTTTGGTATTGAGAGTCTATGCCTAATTTCTATATGATACTTCAGTTTGAAGACCGTATGGGGGTACAAACGTTGAGGCTGCTTTGGCCAATGAATCTACCCGTTGATTTTCTATTCTGGGGATGTAGTGAACATTAACCGATGAGAAAAAAATTTCAATCAAATTCGATGCACAATTTCTGTAAGACCTCAACCTTGGGTGTTTAGCTTGGTACTAACGATTTATCTCTTTTATAATTAATTCTGCATCACCATAGACTTCCAAGTTTTTAATTTTCAACTTCCTCGCAGCTTCTAATCCTAAAACCAGGGCTTCATACTCACATACATTATTGGTGTAATAAATGTCCCACTGTAACCTGTAAGAGAAAGGGATAATAAACTCATCTCCAGGTGCCACAAACAACAATCCAACTCCTGCCCCTTCACATGACGAATCACCATTGAAATACATTTTCCAAACTCCAGTACTATTTACATCTTTATTTGTCTTTTATATTTTTTCTTTTTTTGTACAATTTTCTTCTATACATTCATCTAAATCATCATCAATTGATAAAATACAGTTCCCTAAATCTTCATCTGTGACATAAACATGGTAATTATTCGGATTTAGCGGATCACTCACTGTAAATTCCAGCCTTGTTTCTCTGTACAGGCGGGTGAACTGTCAGTCGAAGATCGGTATTGTAGAGTATGCCATGTCGAGTTGGAGGGATCCTCCAAGTTTGGCACCCCAAGATCTGGATAACAACATGCCATACTTTGGAGGTATATCAGCAACAACCACATCCATTAGAACACTTTTTACAGGAATCTGCACAAGATTAACAAGTAAATCTTTAATCATACCCAACCATTTAACTTTTCTCGAATCAAAGGAATACAAATCTCTGTATGGTCAAATAATTTCGAGACCAAGTCTATCCATAATAGCTTTGGGCATGACATTGTGAAAAGCTCCAGAATCCAACATGAAATTATGGAGCAGATGATCATGCACAATTAGCGTAATGTAGAAATGAGTGACAGTATATATGGCACCTTCAAAATGTGGATCAAAAATTATATTCGACTTATCATCTTCTAAATTTATAACATCGACTTGACTTTCAATATCCGAAAAGTTTATCATTTTGGCAATTTTCTTTCTCTATGTAGGGTTTTTTGTCAGTTCAACTAGAGGTACAGGTATCTTGATCTTATTAATCTAATTCTCTAGACTGAAATTTCTCATTGTCTTATTGACTTCTCTGGTTTGGGTTTCTATCTCCCTTTTTTTTGATTTATTAGTTTGTGTTGCTTTTGTTTCAACTGTTTTTGTCTCGGCAGTCTGTGTTTCAACTGATTTTGTTTTGGCAGTCTGTGTTTCAACTGCTGGTTGAGTTGTTTCATTCACTTTACTTTTCGACAAGATTTTATTCGGTTGGGAAATTGTGATATTTCTATCTCTTGGCCTTAGATTATACTTCTTCTGGGGCTCGACCATCATATTATCGATGATTCTTTGATAAGAAAAATCTTCTGTAATATTTATGCTCTCATCGTTATTAGACCAATATTCCGTGTTTAGAGACTTTTCATAATCTTGTCTTGTCAAATAAGGTTCTTAACAATCATCGTCAAAATTATTCATATCTTCCTCTAACTCCTCAAAATTTCGCATGTCCTCTCCTCCTATAAAACTTTTGTTCTTAAAGGTGGCTTGAATCTTTTGATCTTCATTCTTGATTTGTCTTGGTTTCATTTGAGGGTTAGGATTTTTTCTGAAATCTTTTCTAGGGAACTAATCATTCTTAGATTAGTTCAATTCTATTTTCAATATTTTATTTGACAATTATTTGATTATTTTTTCCATATCATCCATCTTATCTTCTGAGGACTTCCCAGATCCGGAGGGTCTAGCTTGTTCTCTGTATTGTCTGATTTATTTATTTCCCATTTCAAATTTAGATTTTAACTTCCCCAATGCCATCATATTTGACTCAATTTCTACAACATCATCCTGCATTTTAGTGAGCTCGACGGATCTCCTTTCCCTCAACAATAGAAAAAAATTAAGCTCGAAATCCCTGAAAAAAGTTACCTTTGCTGTAGTTTGGGAGGGTTTAACCTCAGCTGGGATCTTGTTATATCATTTATTAAACCTTTGAGTGAATTCAAGAACTGTTTCTAAATTTTTCTTTCTTAAATCTCCAAACTCAGTTAGATAATAAAGGTGATATTTTCTCTCTCCCCATTGTCTGAGAAAGACACTTTCTAACTCGTCATATGATCCTATGGAATCTGTCGACATTCCTCGGAACCGGGTTCTCACCTGTCCTTCGAAAGTTTGAACTATGAGTCTTGAATAAACATCCTCGTGCTCAAGGCCAAGGATATCAACAAATTGATCGAAGAAATTAACATGCTCAGTCGCGGTTAAGTCTCCCTCTCTTGTAAACTTGGGCATGCTTTTCATATAGTTTTCAGGCAAGTCATGGAGGGTGTAACATCCCGCTCTGGCGCACTAACAAAACTTATTCTTTGGGGACACTTGCTCGCAAGTGATCTGGATTTTTATGATGATGAACCACTTAACCTTGATGATGATGTGTCATGATTGATGACATGATGTTTTACTATTGCTATATACAGGTGCTATTGACTCAGTTT
>ML784924.1:658848-677298 GCA_009831015.1 Picea engelmannii
TCAGCTGTGTTGGAGTGGTAGCTCAGCCGTTGAGGCGAGCTGAGACGCTAGTCTATCTCTGGTTCTTGTGTGGCCCCTTTGCGGCTCGGGGGGCTAAGGGGGAAGCAGAGTACCCCTAGCGTTGGCTGGGAGGTACCGGTGAGATTTCTACGGTCGTCAATTGGGTCGCGGCATGGAGCACGGGACGTCTTCCAACGCGGCGTAAGGCAAAGGTACGATTTTTTTTGGTAAAGTAGAAAGCGTTTTATATTCGGCAAATTATTGTTATTGGTGATAATATGATGAGATTGTTTGGCATTATATTTTGCAATTTCGTTCAGCAATGATATTGCAGAGTTGTTTATATTTTGATCATGGGTCACTTTAGTTATGATGTCATGTGTTTTTTCATTGATATGAATTATGTGATGTTGTTAATTTCTTATTTCTTAGAGTTAAAAAATAAAATAAAAAAATCCCTATTGTACTTCGCTATTCATAGATATAACGAAGGGGTCGTTACAGAGGGGAACTGGGAGGAACAAAGGAGCATACCTAGCAGCTACTTTAGAAAAAATTCTAGGAGGTGGAAGTGGTCCTTGACCACCTCCTCCTCCTCCATCACTATGTCCTCCTATACCTCCACCACCGCCTCCGTCACCCGCCATTAATAATCTAGGGGATGAAACTTGGAGATTATATAGAAGGTTTTAAAATAGGTGTAGTGACCTTTTGGCTGTGTCTGGATGAAGCGGAAAAGTTTTAGGAAACTGACTGTCAGGAGACAAGAAATCTGAAAAAGAGGGAATAGGGAAATGAGGACTGGTTTCTTCGGATTTACAGGATGTATACATGGGAGAACCAACAAGAGTCGAGTTAGGGTATAAGATATATTCTTCAAAACTTCGAGAGGTTGAAAGCTTGAATTTGGGAACTGATGAAATGTCAATTGAAGCGGGTACTGAGATGGATTTTTTTACCTTTATTGGTCAAGGAAATAGTTGGAACGGTCTCAACTTTTATCTTGGGTGAAACCAATTCGGGTTTTAGGGTTTTGGCCTTGATTCTATAGGTAGATGTTTCTATGAAAATAATTTTGGTGGGACCTTCTTACAAAATTAACTACTCAAGTAAAACCTTAGTATTAGATTTAGGTTGATAAACCTTACTTGTTGATGCAGTAGTCTGTCTAAGGTATCCCCTTGGTTTGAAGAGTTTTTCAGGGTCAGATATGAGCGAAGTTTGCTTATCGTCTGGATTCTTTTTGGTATTTTTTCAACTAAATGCCAGTTTATTAGTTGTGGAGTCGCCAAGTGAAAGATAAAAAAAATTAGCCTTATAATGTATTCAATATTTTTTCATTATCAAAGAGAGAAATTTACCAATGTCGTTCTCCTAGGGAAAAGTAACTTCGTTTCTCCGTCCCCGACAATGACGCCAAAAATATGTTGTTCCTGAGTTTATACTTAAGGCTCAAAACATAATGTCAGGCATCAAGAAATAAGGAAGGTTTTGATTTTTTCTTTTTCTACCTCAGTTATGTGAGAAAAATTTCTTAAATTGAATTAACAGTATAACAAATCAGAGGCCGTCTTTCATGTCTGAGTTAAAATTAAAAGTATTAAATGTAATGAGAGAAAAACATAAAGCTGTTAGACAAATAAAGACATCAGTTACAGAAGAATCTTACTTTGTTACAAAAGAATAAAATAGATCATATAACCTTAAATGAAGCATAAAATATAGCAATCTAATTAACTCACAGGTCTTATATTTACTAACAGTAAATACAGAGGAAAAAATCTTCGCTATAAGATAACCAAATGCAATGTAGTCACAGTAGATGTTGTACTAAATTGCGATTAGGTAGTCATCAAGGAAATATAGAAAAATATGTTGAGATGTGGAAAGACAGAAGAACACATAAGTCAAACTGGATGAAATGTGGAATCTCTGATATGTACTTGTATTAATCCTCAATGAGGAGAGTTTTATGAATTACATATGGAAAAAACCAGCCCCTTTTTCATTCTTCTGAGTATGTATTTATACAAAAGATTTTCAACCCTAGGTGGTTGGAATTCTCATTATTTATAAAAATAAACAGTTACAAAATGAAAAACTTGGAACACTTCACTTAGTTCTCCTCTGTCTCTTTCTTATGCCATCAATGGCGTTTTCCTCTCTTATTTTCCAGCTCAGACACAAATAATCTCTAATAACGAGTTGTATACATATTACCTCATTGATCCTTTGAGGTACTCCCTTTCCCTCGCTCAATACATTCGACACACCTGCCTAAACATTGTGCCACTAGTCTGGAGGGTTCTATCATGTCTTTTGCCTCAAAAACATACAACTTCTTTCTAATTGTGGCGATCTGTCTTTCATTCTTTTGTCTTCTGAAGTCATTGATTCTAACTGCAGATTAGGCTTTACCAACCATCTATCTATCTGAGTGATGTCAACTTGTTTTAGTTGTGAGAGTTCAACTTGAGCTTCTTCTAATCTTTCTTTGATATCAAGTTGATGTTTTACTATGTTGATTTGTACCAGTACTTCAGAATTATCCTCTTTTCCAAGGCCTAATGACTCTTTATTAAGTGAGTGAAAAGCTTCTTCATAAGCCTCTTTGATTTCTTTAGCCGTTCTTTTACTTTCGGCTATGTTGGTTTCCCAGGTCTTCAATATTATATCACCTATGATCTGCTCTGAAACAGACAACCTGGGAACTACAAACATTCCTTCTCTGGTCGATGCTACAACCACTTCTTGAAAAGTGGTCCTAGGTACAATAGCCTCTCTTTCTCTGAAACAAATATTATCCAATGATTGGTTCATCACCCGAAAATCATTTTGAATGACTTATACCTTAGTAAAAAGGCTCTGTTGTGCTATTTCCAATTTCTTTCGCACTTCCAATTCACGAGATTGAAACACTGCTAGATCCACAACCATGTTCTTAGTGGAATTGACTTTGGCCTGTAATTGTTTTACCAACTCATCTTGTTGGATGGCCCGTCCTTCGCTCGCTCGCACATTCTTATGCATCTCCTCCAGGTTCATTTTAAGGTGTTGAATTTCTTGTTTGTAGCTAGCTCTTATTTGCTCAAAGCCCTTGTTGATCTTGCTTCTGACGTCCTCTTCTACATTCTTTATTTGGTTTTGTAATTGGTTTATTAGTAGGTCTTTTTGCTTCAACCGTTCTTTTAAAGTTCCAACTGAAAACTGGTTGGTTGTTGCATAAGCCCCCAATGAACCTGCCATTTCTTCAACGGATTCTACCTCTTCTAGGGCTTCTCCGTCAATTAGTACTCTATGTCTTTTGACTGCTGCACCTTCCCTTTGGTTCATTTCTCTCTTCACCACAAGTTTCCTTTTCTTGCTGAAAAATAAATCAGAAGGAGGTATCTCTTCCATAGGAATTTGCGTGAGATCTTCTATGAATATTATCTCTGCATCGGGGTTCCCTCTGGTGAACTATAAAGGTGTGACAAACTGAATGGGGCTGCTGATTTCTATGGATGACTATTTTTCGGTCGCATCTATAGTTGATTTATCTGGTGTAGAAAATGGTCTATATTCCCCTTTCTTTGTTAGTATCTCTGCTTGATCTTTGGCCCGATCACCTGATACATCTGTCACCGGGGTATCTTCTTTCTGAGTCGAGACCTCAGTTTTCTCTAAGTTTTCTTGGGTTTCTTGTTTGCTGGAGCTTATGGATTTTTGACTTCGGGTCTCCGTTTGCTGTGTATCTGGAGACGTCGGGGCTCCTCCTTATAACACTTTAGGGAGGTTACTTCTTCAGTTCCTCTGGAAGTCGTAGAATTCAATCATTTTGTCGAGTGACCGAGCTCGAACCTGACCTAAAACCTCTGGATAAGATCTCTCTCCTCGGTAAATATCGTCTTGAGGAGAATCCTCATGTTCATACCTTTTCAGATTTCAACCAACCATGTGGTTATCCACGACCTTTTGTGGGTCGTGCTTCTTGAATTCAATGTTGACCAACTTTATTTCTTCTAAGGCTGTAGCCTCCACTTTGGAGTGGCTGAAATCCAATAAATAAAATGCACCAATATCTAAAGGAAAATATGGCCATACATTTTTATGTACCACTTTGAGCTCTTTGCTAATCCCGCCGATTATTGTTTGTTGTGCGACCTCGCGGCACACTAGTCTGTCTGGTAAAAATTGAGGGAGATCGTATGGAGGAAATGAACAGCCAAAATCCCTGATATATGAGAAGTGTTCCTCGATGTACCAGTCTACCACTCTGCCCAGTTTAGCCACAATTTTTTCTAAAATTCTAGGAGGTGAGTGACAAAATATAGTAGTGTGCATCGACACCACTACCCAATTACAAATTTGATAAAATAAATCTTTCGCCTTGTCTTCCCATAGTTTTGAGTGATAAATATGGATTGGTTTTGCGCTATTTGGAGTCTAGCTCCAACCCATCAGCAGGAAAGGCGTCATGAAATATATATCATCCATAATATAAGTTGAGATGAAGAACGAAGACGATTTCCCCTTGGATTTTAGTGTCTCGTATTTTGTAATTTCACTAGCTAGACTGTCTGACAATATCTTGGCCCATTTGAAAGAATACCCTTCGGCTATTGTGTGTATAATGGGTACCCATGGTACAAAGAAATGAGTTGTGTTCTCTTTTCCATAGAGTCTACACATCATCATGGCTATATACATGAACTTCATTTCTAGCGATGAGATTGTGTATATGCCGTGAGAGTCGGGTCTGAACTTTTTGGGGCGTGAACACCAGTCCTTGATCAAATCAGAAAATCTTTTTCCATATTGATCACACTGCTTCTTGTTAAAATTCACTAGGAATCTAACATTGTAAATGAAGTTTGGTGTTGGAGATAGTTTATACATCACATGTATGTGTTTTGGACGAAATGACCCAACAACTACCTTCTGAGAATTGAATATAGTTTTGGTTGGGATATCCACATGGTCCAGTGCCCATCCAATCATATCATTGTAGGGTAAAAGCCTCGGCCTTTTTGCTACCTTATGTAGCTCTAACTGAGAAATTATCTTGTATTTGATAGATAAGTCTTCCTTTTCATTGTCGCTTGAATCATCCAGGTAGTTTAACATATCATATTGTAGGAGGTTGAATACATGCATCCAGGTTTTAACTGTGTCTATGCTTCTGGGCGAGGTGTCGGAGATAACCTCTGAGATCTGGCCTGAACTTTCACCAGTTTCTTTAATTACTTTTCATGGCGGTATGGTAGCAGTTCTCAGAAACCTATTATTTGTCACAGAAATTGCACAGGACTAAGTGTCTCTCTAAGCAAGTTATGTAAAAATGCGAATGTAATTAAAAATGAGAAACCTTTCTTGCCTTAAACACATCAACTTGCATATACCTTCACTGACAATGAATTTAATTCTTTTAATAAAAATATTTGTGCGTTAAAGCAGGATCCTATTCGAGATCATTTCCCCAGGATGGCCATTTAATGTCATTAATAATCAATATTCTGTGACCGGAAAAGTATGAATGAAATTTTAAATCACCCGTATCGCAAAAACGACATAAACTCAATGGTTAGATAAGAATGTTTTGTTTTGTTAATAAATTGCGTTTATATTGTTAATTAATTATGTTTAACCTTAATCCATTTCGGGGCTTCGGGTCCCGGGCTATCTTATTTCAGTTCAAGCTATGATCCTCGACTCGCGAAATCACGATTGATTAATTAATATTAATCATGTTTAACTTCTTTAAATAATCGTGATTAATTAAGGGTTTCACGACTTTAGGTATCGATACTTTAAGTTGTCGTTTGCGGCAGGATTCCCGAAACTTTGTTAGTGAAATTGGATATTTTGTTTAGGCTTATTTCCTTGGGAAGGCTCCGACAACATTTTGCATAGATAGAACCATCATAGTTCGCAAGGCAGAAACCCTCTTTTTCCCTGCGAATCTATCGCCAACCAAATTGAATCTCGTCATCTCGCGCCTTCGGTGCATTTCTCGAACCATGTATCCACAATGAGTTATTTCCTCTCCCATTGGTCGAGCGAAGTTGCAATAAAGTTTAATTATCGTTAATCACTTTTAATTGTTAATTAACCCGATTTAACTTAAGCTAGTTTTGCGACTTCGTATATCGAGACTTTGGGGTTCTTTACATGTCTAATTGTTAGTATTGCGAAACCCCGAAACCAGACATTTTGAAGGTTGTCTTTAGCGATTTGACTTCTTAACGAATGGGCGGCTCCATAACTTTTAAGGATTTTAGATCGTTGGATTAATCGAAGACTTTATCAACGATGGTATCCAAGTGCGTGTTTTTCCTTACTTAAACAAGAATGAAACTTATTTAAGTCTAAAGTTTAGAAAAATATATATGTTTCAACAGTGTAGATGTAGTTTTTCCCACCTCACTTAGGCTGCCAGTCATGAAGCTATTGTAGGAAGTAGATGATGAACCAAATGGAATTTAGAGGAGGATAAGTGAGTTGGTTCATGTCCATCATATGAGAGAAGAGGTCTACAAAAGTTCTCAATTGTACCAAGACAAAATGAAGAAGGTGTTTGATAAGAGAACACATGCTGATGATTTTCATATTGATGACTTGGTGTTAAAATGGGATGCAATAATGAAGAAAATGGAAAACATGCTAAATTTGAAAAACTCTGGAAGCGACCATACAAGGTTACAACATATCATGGGAGAAATGCATTTTTTTTTCAGGAACTTAATGGAGAATAGATAAGTGGAGGGCTTGTTAATGGTAGGTTTCTCAAACATTATTTTACTTGAAGCAATCTGATCTTCCACTTCATTGTAAAATATCCATTTCTTTTAAGTATTTCATATTTGGGTAGCATTCAACATAATTTGAAACCCGAAGATAAGGCCCTAAGGTTTTGGTGGGTGTTACCAAGTGTGTTCTTTATGCAGTTCAATTTTCAAAGTTATGATCATTTGTATAAATTCAAGTCAGTTTTTGAGTCAAGTTTAGTCAGTCAATAAAGCACCAGTGGATTAGGCCACTAGTCTTCTCGTTCTTTGACACCTCATAGGGAGGATACCATCCCCATTGGAGCTAGTGTTAGTGTCCTATAAATAGGTTATTAGAGTATGAGTTCAATAGGTATGGTAGGTTAAATTCATGCCTTGGTCTCATAAATACCATGGAATTTTTCTCTTAAGTGAAATTCATGTTATGAGTCAATGGGTTTTGTGGTTAATAAAATGATTAGATAAGGTCTTAGAATAAATTTTGAGTCATGAGTCATGAGTCATGTTGACTTTGGCATCAAATGAATATGTCTTGTCATGTAAACTAAGGGTCATGAAGAGAGATCATGTGGTCAATCATAATCAATTAGATTCAGTCTTGTCATGGTTCAACAAATATCATGAGCTGAGATCTGTTGGAGGCACGCGACATCATGAAGCAATTGGAGTGTTGCAGACATTATTGTGCAGCCTCCTTATGCTGCACAATCGGGTATTGAAGTACAAAAAGGTATGATGGGTATAAGTGGTAGTTTAATTTGTCTTTAGAATTCAAATTATTCATCTTTCATGCAAGACACCCCTCAGATACCATTCTTCCTCTCTGCAAATCTGCAAATCCCCCATCCAAGCTAGCTACAGGGGACGTTGCTTACAGTGTTGCACATCACCACCTCCTTTAATCGTGCACCCTCTAACCATTGGTTTCAAATCTTGGTTGATATTTGAAAGGAAGACCTTTCTTATGAATCCAAAGACTCAAGATTCACCTTAAACACAATCATACTCCTTGCTACATCAAACCCTGGTTTTTTGTTCGTTGTGCATTTGTTGTTGTTGCATTTTTACCCTGCGCACAGTCCTTTCATCTCATTCCCACAGGAAAATTGACATTTACCAGCATCATGGCGACTCCAGAAGGAAAGAGGAGGACTACAAAGGGTGGTGACAATGTTAGGTTTGACCCTCAAGATCTGAAACTAGTTAATGCATATCCAACAATTAGGGTTTGTTTTGAGCAAGTGGGTTGCATTAGATTTTGTGAAAAGATTCAAGGGTACAACATGTAGGTGGAAAAGGAGTTTGCATTGAGATTCAATGGAATTGAAGCTAAGGTGGGCAACATCGAATTTATAGTTTCTGAGGACACCATATATACTACAACATATATCCTTTCTCGTGGAGAGCAATGGTTCAAAGGTATGCAACTAGATTTGGCCTGCTATCATGAATTTTTGAAGCCTGAGTTTAGAGACACAGATTTTGGAGCCACCATACCCAGAGAACTTCTATTAGAAAATAATAACAAATTTTTGAGGGTAAGTAAAAGGTTTTTCACATGTGAGGGAAGTCTCACTAGGGTTTACCAATATCATATCAAACTATTAATGCACTTCACTAGTAGGAAACCCTTGAATCTTGTTGATTAAGTTTGGTTGTAATTGATGTCAACCCTTGAAGAAAGCCCCATAGCACAAAGGTTTGGGTAATGGACCCAAGATTGTTTCATGTAAATATGACTCATTATTGTTTTTTCATGGTTGATAAGAAGTAAATATGGATGAACTCCAAAGTGGTCCCCTTATGGTGAAATCCCTCACGGGAAGATGCTTTGCGAAGTAAGAGATACCATGCTTAATTGTGGAATAATGAGATGAAGGATAGTGAATTTGTCAAGGAAACTATCCTATATGGATAGTTCTTGTCATGCCATTTCTAGTGGTATGTGGAACGTCACATAACTCCTCACGGTTAGAGAGTTATGGCCATGAGAAGTTGGAGACCCCAGGTTTGGGTAATGGACCCAAGTTTGTTTGATGGGTAACGGTATGAGTTATGATATATTTTCATATAATACTATTCTATATGGATAGTACATGTCATTCTGTTTCTGGTGGTATGTGGAACATCACATAACTCCTCACAGTTTGAGAGTTATGAACTTACGAAGTTGGAGGACCCTCATATGTCATCTAGAAGCCCCAAAAGGTCAAAGTAGTCAAAGTGGTTTAAGAGATTTTAAAAGGTAAATAATAAAGTGAAGTAATGAGTGTATTATAATTCAAAGTGAATACAAAATAATTTATTTCAACAATCAATTTAATGGAGAAATTAGAAGTGGGTTAACCTTAAAATAAGGAAAGTGGGGCCAAGTGACCTAGAAGATGTTTTTAAGGAAGCTACTTGGAGAGTATAAATAAGAGGCAAGACTCTCTCATTTTAATCACACTTGAGAATATTGAATATCTATAGGTTTTTTAGGTAACCAAGGATATATAATATGAAATTATGAGGCAAGGTGAAGAAAATAAGGACGAAATGCAAGGAAGGATAAATTCTTTTGATGGTGCTTTCTAAGGTATGTTATTTACAGGTCATCTCACCATTTTCGCTATAAAGTTTTTTCTATAATGATTCAGAAAGTGAAATTGCTATTCCATTGAGAAAACATATCCAAGTATATATGGTAGAAAATTCATCTTGTGGGTCGTTTTATTTCGGGAGTTACACTCCGTGGAAAATAGGGTTTGTGGCCAGTCCTGAAACTAGTCAAAAACAGGTGTTTCGGGTAAAATCGTTATAAATTATTCATACCAGATCCAAATTTAGTGAGACAAAATGTGTTGGTTAGGGTACTGTCTGTAGTATGTTGTGTAACAGTTTCATATCAATCCATCAAATATTTTATGTGGGGCACACTCTACAAGGTCGCTCTCTAGAATAAGTCAGAATTCAACAAGGTATGACATTTTTGCTATAACTCATTTTTTGAGAGATTCCAAGTAGTGACACTTGGAGGAATTTCATAAAAAACACTGAAGAACATTGTGTATCAGTTTCATATCTTTATACATTACAGGTTCAAAGTTATGATTACTTCAATTTAGGGTTGTTGACTAATCCAAAATTTGCATGTGAGACTAAAGAAAAGTTTGATGAAAATGCTAGTCTCTTGTTGTTAAAGTTAAGGAAGGTTTGAAGGAATGTGATCATATACAACAGGTCTATTACAGAGCTACAAATCATATTTGGATGATGAAATTGATGAGGTCTTTTGGTTGAGGTACATGTTGAGTACATGGTTGAGACAAGTAGTTGATGAGTTGACACATACATGAGGTGTATAGTTGATGATGTTGGTACATATTGATGATTCATAGTTGATGAGTAGTTGGCACATGATTGGTACATACTTGGTACATGGTTTATGAACTTGTTTATGATACATGTTGATTACAGGTTGAGGTACAGGTTGGTGCATGGTTGATGCACTTGTTTATGGTACAGGTTGATTACAGGTTGAGGTACAGGTTGATGCATGGTTCAAATTTATTGGTACATGTTTACAACGGTATATATCACAGTGATAGTGTGATAGTGGTTCCATCATTCTACTTCTACTTCAGGGTGGCATGATGGGGCAAGGAAAGGTGGTTGTAACCACCTTCCGGTTGTAGCTGGAGAAAATTGGGGGTTGTAGCCTCCTTCTGGTTGTAGCCAGAGAATTGGGGAGTTGGAGATTCCCTCAGGTTGTAGCCTAAGAAACTAGGGGGTTGGAGCTTCCTTCCAGTTGCAACTAGAAAACAAAGGAAGTTGGTGCTTCCAATGAATGTAATTCTTCAAGACATATAAGAAAAGGAATTCCGCGGTTTTCTCCCGATTTGGGTTTCCACGTAAAACAATGGTGTACTGTGTATGTATGTGATTGTTTATTTCTTACTTCTCATTATTGGACAATAATTCTACATTGATATAACATTTGAAGAAAAAGGATTACAATTACGCTATTACTGATTCACCCCCCGTCTCAGTAATCCAACAATTGGTATCAGAGCAGCTTCCTTTAGAAATTAGTTTAACCACCAAAAGGTAGATCATGGAGAGTACCAACTTGTATAAAAATGGAATATCACAGTTTGATGGACATAAGTTTGTTTTTTGGAGCATAAGGATGAATACATATATACATGCATAGGGATTTCAAGTTTGGCAATCAATTGTAGATGGATACATAGAACCAAAAGTTCCACCAACAAATGACAAAGCAGTTAAACTCGGTGAGAATAATTCCAAAGCCATAAATGCACTTTTGAATGGTCTCAGTGATACGGTATTCACCAAAGTTGCACGTTGTAAATCTTCTAAAGAGATTTGGGACAAGATTCAAAATATTTATGAAGGAGATTCAAAAGTCAAAGAAGCAAAGCTTCAAACTTACAGAGGTCAGTTTAAACAACTAAAAAAGAAGGAAGATGAAGATAGCGCAACCTACTTCTTACGAGTCGATGAAACAGTGAATGCAATCATAGGATTGGGAGAAGAAATCGAAGAATCTGTAATTGTTCAAAAGGTACTAAGATCTCTTCCTATGAGATTCAACCCTAATATATCAGCACTAGAAGAAAGATCAGATCTAAACTCAATAAGCATGGATGAACTGCATGGAATCTTCACAACATATGAGATGAGAACTGAATAGGAAAATCCATATGTAAAAGAAGCAAACTTCAAAGCATCCAAAAGATCAAAGCAAAAAAGAAAAGAACAAGAAGAATATAGCAGTAGCAGTGACGTCTCGGGAGATGATGAAGAAGTGGCCAACTTTGTCAAAAGACTGAACAAGGGAACCAACGATAGGTATAGAGGTAAGCTTCCTTTAATTTGTTTTAATTGTGATGGTATTGGTCATTTTGATAACAAATGTCCTCATAAGAAAAGGAGAAATGATGAAGGTTACTCAAAAGGAAAACAAACATATAAAGGTAAAAGAACCACAAAGAAAGTTTTCAAGAAAAACTTTTGCACCAAAGAAGACATCTCATCATCAGATGAAGATGAAGTCAGTGACAGTGAAACATGGAGATTTCTATTCATGGCAATAGAAGACTCTGATAAATAAGACTCTGAAGAAGAATATGAAGAAGCATATGAAGAAGAAATTGAAGAGGTAGAAGTTGACTTCTGAGAAGAATTAATGAGTGCCATAGAAGTTATCAGAAGAGAAAAGAAGAAAAACAAAAAACTACAAGCATAACTAGATAAGAAAAAAGACATTCAAGAACTAGAACAAATGATCACAAAATTGAAGGTTCAAATAGAAGAAGATAAAAGAATTGAAGAAGCACTCAAAGAACAAATAGAAGGAAAGGACATGATCATTGGAAACCTGGAAGCTGAGATTGTCACACTAAGAAAGGATATTCAAAAGAAAAATATGCAGAATAGCTCAAAAGTTCTGGATTACATTATCAATAGTAAAAAATCTCATCTTGACAAGTCCAGACTTGGATACAATCAGACAGAAAAGGGACCAAGCTCCAAAACAACAGAGCAAGAAATAGATCCAAAAATCTATGCAGAAAAAATCAAAGGGGATAAAAAGATATACAAGGAAGATTACGGGGACACTCCTCCACCGAGAAGATTCAGATTTTAGAATCAACAATAGATAGACAGTCCTCAAGAAGAAGAAGGATTCACAAGAGAACCTCCTTTCATAAGATCTTCAACTACCAGGTATCAAACTATATTTTTTGGTTTATGTTATGCATGTAATAATTTTGGACATAAAGCTGTAAATTGCAGAGCTAACAACAGGAACAATAACTAATTTGAGAGTCATACACAAAGGGGTTATTCAAGAAGACCTAGTGAAACACAAAGAAGAAGTTACAATAGGTTTGAATCTTTGAGCACTGAAGTGGAATGTTACAAATGTAACAATTTTGGACACATGGCCAAAAATTGCAGAATGACAGTCCCTCCTAAAGAACCTCAACAGAGTCACAAACAAGAACCTCAGAAAATGACATGGTAAGAAAGCAAGAGCAGTGTAGCAATGAAGAATGCACAATCGCTCTACAAGCTAAACAGAAGAAACGTGGTTGGTATGTTGACAATGGATGTTAAAAACACATGATAGGTGATAGAGACAAGTTTCTTACATTACGAAAGGAAAGAGATGAATCAATCTCCTTTGGAAATGATGATTCAGCCAAAATCATTGGAAAAGGAACAGTCCGAATTGGGAACAAGAATGAAAAGGCATAAAATGTTCTACTAGTAGAAGATATGAAACATAATATTTTAAGTGTGAGTCAAATGTGTGACCAAGGTCATAAAGTTACTTTTGATTCAAAAAAGTGTGAGATCAGAAAAGAAGGTGCAGGGAAATTGGTTGCTACAGCTGCAAGAACTTCAAGCAACATATATGTGTTAAGCGAAATTGGAAATGAAAAGTGTTGTCTAGGAAAGGAAGATGAAAGTTGGCTATGGCACAGAATAATGGGTCACATGAATTTTGATAACCTTGTCAAAGTCAGCAAAAGAGAAGCAGTCGGAGAAATTCCCCAGATCATGAAACCAACCAACACTTTATGCAAGCATTGCCAACAAGGAAAACAAACAAAGACCATGTTCAAATCAAAGGAATATTCAACAAAAAAACCACTGGAAATTGTGCATACTGATCTAGTTGGACCAACTACAACAAAAAGCTTAAAGGGTGAGAGATACTTTATGTTATTAGTTGATGATTATACAAGAATGACTGCAGTTTTCTTTCTCAAGAACAAGTTAGAAGCTTTGGAAAACTTCAAGATCTACAAGGAAATGGTTGAAAATGAGATGGATTCAAGAATCAAATGCTTAAGATCGGATAATGGAGGAGAATTTACCTCAAAGGAATTTATGGACTACTACAACAATCATGGAATAAAAAGACAATTCTCCGTCGCTAGGACACCTCAATGGAATGGAGTTGTTGAAAGAAAGAACATGACAGTATAAGAAATGGCTCTAACAATGATAATGGATTCAAAGTTGACAGATATTTTTTGGACACAGGAAGTGCATACAACAGTTCCATTCAAAATAGAGTAATGCTCAGAAACAACACTGATAAAACTCCCTACGAGCTATGGATAAGAAGACCAACAAATGTGAAGCATTTAAGAGTTTTTGGAAGCAAATGCTACATCAAAAGAGAAGATGGAAGAATGAGAAAGTTTGACTCTCATGTGGACAAAGGAATACTTTTTGGTTACTCAAGTACAAGGAAAGCATACAAGTGTTACAATCTAAGCTTAAACAAAGTTGTGGAAAGCATCAACATAACAATTGATGAAACATGCAGACCATAATCAAAGGAAGAAGAAAACAAATCAATGGAACAACTTTTCAAATAAGAAGATGAAAAATAAGTAGAAGAGGAAGATGAAGATGAATAGAATCTGTCAGAAGCAGAAGATCATGTTCAACAAGTATCTCCAAAGACACCTAGCAAACAAGTACAGAAGAATCATCCTTCAGATCAGATTATTGGAAACAAAGATGCAGGAGTTGAGACTAGAAGAAAAATCTGTTCACTAGAACAAACACACCTAGCACTCTAATCTACAATTGAACTAATTTTTTTTGAAGAAGCCAACAAGGATGAATTTTGGAATAAGGCCATGGATGAAGAATTGGATCAAATAGAGAAAAATGACACTTGGGAATTGGTTCCAAGACCAAAGAATAAGAATGTGATCGACACAAAATGGGTTTTCGGGAATAAATTGAATGAACATGGACATGTTACAAGGAACAAAGATAGATTGGTATGTAAAGGATATGCACAGATTGAAGGAATCGACTTTGAAAAGACATTTGCCCTAGTTGCCAGAATGGAAGCAATCCGTTTACTTTTAGCTTATGCATGGTCCAAAAATGTTAAAGTATATCAAATGGACATAAAATCATCTTTTCTGAATGGGGAACTTGAAGAAGAAGTCTACATTGAACAACCAGAAGGATTTCAGTTGTCAGAGAACAAAGAATATGTGTGTAAATTAAAGAAGGCCCTGTATGGTCTAAAACAGGATCCTAGAGCATGGTACTGCAGACTGGATAAGTATCTGCAGGAGACATGGTTCAGAAAAGGAAGTGCAGACAACAACCTCTACATCAAGGTAAGTCAAGGTGATATTTTATTAATTGAAGTTTATGTTGATGATATTATTTTTGGTAGTGATGATGACAGGTTAAGCCAGAAATTTGCAAAAGACATGCATAATGAATTCGAAATGTCGTTACTTGGAGAACTATCCTTCTTTCTGGGACTTTAGATACGTCAAAGAAACTAAGGAATTTTTATTTCTCAAACCAAGTATATCAGAGAAATGCTAAAGAGGTTCAAAATGGAAGATTGCAAACCAATTATCACTCCCATGCAAACCAGTTGTAAGTTGAGCAAAGATGATGATTCGAAGTCTACAGATCAGAGAAAATACAGGTCAATGATTGGAAACCTACTATATGTGACAACATCTAGACCAGATGTAATGCAGGCAGTTGGATAGGTGGCATGATTTCAAGTAGTACCAATGGAATCACATGTATTAACAGTAAAGAGGATCTTCAGATATCTCAAAGGAACATAAGAGTTTGGATTATGGTATCCAAAAGGAAAAAGTCTATCACTTATTGCCTACACAGATGCAGATTGGGCAGGTTGTATTGATGACTGACGAAGCACCAGTGGAGAAATGTTCTACTTAGGTGAGTGTTTGGTATCATGGCTAAGAAAGAAATAATCATCAGTATCTCTATCTACAGCCGAGGTAGAGTATATTGCAGCAACAACATGTTATACACATGTTCTTTGGATGAAACAAACTTTGACATATATATAGGTTGATTATGATGAGCCCATTCCGATATATTGTGATAATACAAGTGCCATTAGTATCTCAAAAAACCCGGTGATGCACTCCAAGACGAAGCACATTCCAATCAAGTATCACTTTCTACGGGAACATGTTGCAGAAAAGAACATCAGAGTTGAGTATGTGGGCACAAAAGAACAAGTGGCAGACATCTTTACAAAATCACTTGCACGGGAAGCCTTTGAATATCTTCGCTAAAGACTTGGAGCTATTTCTACTCCAAAATGAATGCTTTTTGAATGCTTATCTTATATGTCTTAGATGTACACAAGGAAACACCATAAGAGGACAATTCAGTTAAGGGGAGTAGCCCCAGATGGAAAGATACCTTTGCCATTGATGACAAATGGGTAGAGATTTATCAGATGCAAAGGACAGGGGCATGGTTCCAGGGAGAGAAAATTTATCAGATGCAGAGGATAGAGGCATGGTTCCAGGGGGAGCATGAGTGATATGATTCCAATATTGCATCAAAGTGTTTCCATCAATGCCAAAGGGGAGATTGTTGATTAAGGTTGGTAGTCATTGATGTCAACCCTTGAAGAAAGCCCCATAGCACAAAGGTTTGGGTAATGGAACCAATATTGTTTCATGTAAATATGACTCATTATTTTTTTTTCATGGTTGATAAGAAGTAAATATGGATGAACTCCAAAGTAGTCCCCGTATGGTGAAAGCCCTCACGGGAAGACGCTTTGCGGAGTAAGAGAGCCCATGCTTAATTGTGGAGTAATGAGATGAATGAAAGTGAATTTGTCAAGGAAAATATCCTATATGGATATTGATTTTCATGCCATTTCCAGTGGTATGTGGAACTTCACATAACTCCTCACGGTTAGAGAGTTATGGCCATGAGAAGTTGGAGACCCCAGGTTTGGGTAATGGACCCAAGTTTGTTTGATGGGTAATGGTATGAGTTATGATATATTTTCAGATAATACTATTCTATATGGATAGTACATGTCATTCCATTTCTGGTGGTATGTGGAACGTCACATAACTCCTCATGGTTTGAGAGTTATGACCTTACGAAGTTGGAGGACCCTCATACGTCATCTAGAAGCCCCAAAAGGTCAAAGTAGTCAAAGTGGTTTAAGAGATTTTAAAAGGTAAATAATAAAGTGAAGTAATGAGTGTATTATAATTCAAAGTGAATACAAAAGAAATTATTTCAATAATAAATTTAATGGATAAATTAGAAGTGGGTTAACCCTAAAATAAGGAAAGTGGGGCCAAGTGACCTAGAAGATGTTTTTAAGGAAGCTACTTGGAGAGTATAAATAAGAGGCAAGGCTCTCTCATTTTAATAAGACTTGAGAATATTGAATATATATAGGTGTCTAAGGTAACCAAGGATATATATGCCAAAATTCTAAGGCAAGGTGAAGAAAATAAGGCCGAAATGCAAGGAAGGATAAATTCTTTTGATGGTGCTTTCTAAGGTATGTTATTTACAGGTCATCTCACCATTTTCACTATAAAGTTTTTGATATAATGATTCATACCATGAAATTGATGTTTAATTGAGAAAACATATCCAAGTATATGTGGTAAAAAATTCATCTTGTGGGTCGTTGTATTTTGGGAATTACACTCCGTGGAAAATAGGGTTTGTGGCCAGTCCTGAAACTAGTCAAAAACAGGTGTTTCGGGTAAAAATGTCATAACTTATTCATAACAGATCCAAATTCAATGATACCAAATGTGTTGGTTAGGGTAAAATATTTTGTATTCTGTGTAACATTTTTATATCAATTCATCAAATATTTCGTGCGGGGCACGCTCTACAAGGTCACTCTCTAGAATAAGACAGAATTCAGCAAGGTATGCCATTTTTGCTATAACTCCTTTTCTGAGAGGTTCCAAGTAGTGACACTTGGAGGAATTGCATAAATAACACTGAAGAACATTGTGTATCAGTTTCAGAGCTTTATACATTATAGGTTCAAAGTTATGATTACTTCAAGTTAGGGATGTTGACTAATCCAAAATTTGCATGTGAGACTAAAGAAAAGTTTAATGAAAATGATAGTCTCTTGTTGTTAAAGTTAAGGAAGGTTTGCAGGAATGTGATAATATACACCAGGTATATTACAGAGCTAAAAATCAGATTTGGATGATGAAATTGATGAGGGATTTTGGTTGAGGTACATGTTGAGTACATGGTTGAGACAAGTAGTTGATAAGTTGGCACATACATGAGGTGTATAGTTGATGATGTTGGTACATATTGATGAGTCATAGTTGATGAGTAGTTGAAAAATGATTCATACATACTTGGTACATGGTTGATGCACTTGTTTATGGTACATGTTGATTACAGGTTGAGGTACAGGTTGGTGCATGGTTGATGCACTTGTTTATGGTACATATTGATTACAGGTTGAGGTACAGGTTGATGCATGGTTTAGATTTATTGGTATAGGTTTACAACAGTATATCTCACAATGATAGTGTGACAGTGGTTCCATCATTCTGTTCGACAACAAAGGTATTCCAACAGAGGACGAACACCTTCAGTAACCACTCACATAAACAGATCAAAGATCAACACACCGATGTTTTCACGTGGTAAAACCCCTACGGGGAAACATCCACGGCTCCAGCCAACATGACCACTTGGAGCAGTTTATTAATGCAAAGAAAAAGATTACAGAGAGATTTTACAAGAGATTTTCTCACAATCGATCATCGGCAAATGACCCTCCATGCTCTTTAAATAGAGATCATGGACCAATCGGGTGTTAAGCCACGGA
>ML784924.1:682004-743520 GCA_009831015.1 Picea engelmannii
AAAAGAGTAGCAGCCCGAAAAAAAAATGCAAACCGAAATAAAATCAAAACTTTGCAAAAATTTAAAAATGCGTATTCAAACTTTATACCTCCGGATTCTGACTGTAATGGCCGTATCTTGGGCAAACGAAAACCTTTTCGAGTGAAATGAAAAGTGTTCCTTAATGAAAAGCGTGCTCCGGACGCAATGGAATAGTCCTTTTAGCCCAAAAATGTACAGAAATGCAAGAAAATGGAGATGAGGCAACTCGACTTCACGATCTCGATCTACAACAGGAGCGGGTCTTCAAACAGGCTCTGATACCATGTTCGACAACACAGGTATTCCAACAGAGGACAAACATCTTCAGTAACCACTCACATAACCAGATCAAAGATCAACACACCGATGTTTTCACATGGTAAAACCCCTACGGGGAAACATCCACGGCTCCAGCCAACGCGACCACTTGGAGCAGTTTATTAATGCAAAGAAAAATATTACAGAGAGATTTTACAAGAGAGTTTCTCAGAATCGATCATCGGCAAATGACCCTCCATGCTCTTTAAATAGAGATCATGGACCAATCGGGTGTTAAGACACGGATCAATGGTCGTTAAGATCGAGGAGAGTATGAACCGTCGGATCACTCTATGTCGGGAACATATCGTGACCGTCGGATTGCCTAACTACAAATTCATACTAATGCATACTAAAGAAACACACTTTTACCTAATGACATATTAGACCAAGTAGATCTTAACTAACTCCTAAGTGTCTAAATATCCTAACACATTCTACTTCTACTTCAGGGTGGCAGGACGGGGCAAGGACATGTGGTTGTAGCCACCTTCCAGTTGTAGCCAGAGAACATTGGGGGTTCTAGCCTCCTTCTGGTTGTAGCCGGAGAATTGGGGAGTTGGAGCTTCCCTCAGGTTTTAGCCTGAGAAACTAGGGGGTTGGAGCCTCCTTCCAGTTGCAGCTAGAAAACAAAGGAAGTTGGTGCTTACAATGAATGTAATTCTTCAAGACATATAAGAAAAAACATTCCGTGGTTTTCTCCCGATTTGGGTTTCCATGTAAAACACTGGTGTACTATGTATGTGTGTGATTGTTTATTTCTTACTTCTCATTATTGGATAATAATTCTACATTGATATAACATTTGAAGAAAAAGGATTACAATTACGCTATTATTGATTCACCCCCCCTCTTAGTAATCCAACAAATCTACCCTATTACCTCTACATAAGCCTAGGGAAGATGGTTGAGATAGTGAAAATAAGGAAAGACCAGGTGGAACCTAGCCTCTTCCATTTTTCATTGATAAAGTTGCTAGTGTTAGATGAACTTAGAAAGAGGAATCAATATTGAGAGACTTTTGCATCTTCATCAAAGATAGCAGCAGATTATTTCAGCAACCCATAGAGAATGAGAGATACACCCTCATATGTAGAAAAAACCACGACATTTTTCCTTGAGATTTCTATCAAAAATAGGGCAAAGGAAATTGAGGAACCTACAATGATCCTACGAGCTAAAAAGACAGGGGAAAAGGTCAAATTTTCTCTAAAAGTGGTTGAAATTCCTAGTAAACCAGTTACTAAGTCTGCAACAAAAAGGATGAATGCCATGCACACATCACAAGAACCTGGTGAAGTTCCAGAGGTATTCACAGAAACAACTCTCCCTGATGACAAATTCTACCTTATCATTGAGCTGCAGGAATAGTTAAAGAAAGCTCATTTTGTCATATCACAGGTGAATCACGATAACATGGAAATGAAGAAGAAATCCTTGGAACACGCCTTGAATAAAGATACTTCAGTGGCAGGTGAAATATCCATGCCTTTAACTCCAACAAGCTCCAAGGAAAAAGGTAAAGGGAAGGCAATAGAGTTGATCCCATAGGTGGAAGAAATTCCTAGGCCTATGCTTCCATTCATCAGGTCATCAGCTAGAAATTGCACTCTCAAGAGGGAACTTTAGCTAAGGATCAACCAACAACAAAGGATGAGAAATCAACCTCCCTTGGTGAAGGAAAGTACACTAAACAATTGAGAGAGGCACAAAATGTAATAATTCAACTCAGGGAGGAAAACATGTAGATAAAACTCAAACTTAATCAACACCTGGATGATTGTGAGCCTATTATTGATAATGATAGAGAAATGATAAGAAGGACCTTGCCACTACGCAAACAATTGAAGAACCCATATCAACATAATTTGACATTGAAGAATGAGAACAGATCTCTCAAGCAAAGTTTGCACCAACTAGAGGAAGACAAGAAGGGAAAGGGAAAGCTTGATTTGCTTGTTGAAGCAACAAAGATATAAGCCCTTGGATGCACTTCTTTTTTCCTTTTCTATTTTTTTTATAGCACATTTTTTCCTAGACATATTTTGGAATTCTTGCTTGAAGTCATAAGTTGTAAATGTGAAATTTACAGTTGCACAACAGACATGCTGTGCAACTGTGTCAGTCTATTTTTTTAGCAGCAAGAAGGGGTTTTTGTTGTAAATTTAAATTAAAAGCTTAATCAAAGGGAAAATAAGGATATGGCCATTGATAATGCAAAAATCTAAGCAGTGTATCAATCATAGGTTATGATAGCTCCTTTGCTATAGTTTGACATATTAGGGTTTCGATATTTTAAAGAAGCAATTGTCATCATGAAGGAGGAAGAAAGATTTATAAGGAATTAACTCATCATTATGAGGCCATATTCACCATCAACCTTCAACATCTATCAACCTAAGACAAAGAAAATGAAAAAATTGCAAAAAAGAGCCTTTGTTGTGCAACTGTGTTGCGTTTCTGCTGTAGGTTACTGTTGCGCAGCAGCTTTGCTGCACAACTGTGACAAGGTGTCTAGAATGGGTCCAGTTTGCTTCTAGATCGACAAGGATAGGTCATCATATGTATCATCTCATCTCCAACCAGTATCAAGGTCAAAGATCATCATTTTATGCACTTAAATATTGGTTTTATCAAGTTGTTATGATGCAATTAATGAGTCTTGACTCCTTCTTTGTAGCAGTTTGTTGAAGATTTTGTTGCTAAAATATGTGTAACTGTAACTAATATTAGGATAGCAGTTGAATTCGAATTTGGAAAGTTAGAAAGACATTTTTGTATATATTTTATGGAGCTACATCAACTAAATGTTGGTGGGGCGAGCGTATGAGAGTTTTCATTGACTGAATATTGAAAACATTTATGGAGATTAATGAAATTTTGTTTGGACCAAATGTCCTTGTAAGTTGAGATCAAAGATTCATGTGATTATTTCCTTTTATGCTTGTGTTTCTCATGTTTATATGTTCTGATTAATTTAGTTAATTTTTTATGTGTATTTCTTCTTTAAAGATTCAATGAGGTGTATGTGGCAGAATTCACTTAAAATTGGTGCTCTGTGATATATATTTCATATTCTTTCTTCTACAATCACCCTGGGATTCATCCTTGATAGATTCCCCAAGAGGTTGTTTGTTTTCTCTGTAATCTTAATATAAAACAACATTTGAATGTGTAAAGGGGATTTTTCTACCTTGCCTATGAGGTTTTCATCTTTCAATTAACCAACTGTCCAACAAACTATCATTGATATCCCTTTCAGTGACTCCATTTCCCAATGGATTTTCTACCCACCTTGCCACCAACTCTATAAATTCAATCTTGCTTTATAGATATAGCCTTTGGAAGAAATTACAAATCAATCCTTTTAGTGATTGATTTGAAAGAGATATCCCTCTCTGGTTGGAAGGGCTAGCTTCCAACCCCAAGTTGGTTTATGGTTACTTCTGTGACTTGCCTCCACAACTAGGGAAATTTACGGAGTGATAACACACCAGATAAGGCTAGTCAGTGGAGGTTGAGATAAATACTTCTCATTCATTCATTCATTGGTCTAAAATACTTAATCAACCCATGCCTTCATCCATAAGGCCCTTAACCTACCTTGTGACTATTGTGATCTCAGGACCTAATCCACCTGAGTTGGGATATTACTGAGGTCATTTGTGTATGTTGTTTCCATTTAGTATTTTTATAGTGGTGTTCTTAAAAATAATAGACTTTCTTAGGAAGGAGTATACGTGGTCACCCAGAGTTGAAAACTCAAAGTGGCTGACCAAACACCTCATAGATCAAGGAGAATTCAAGGTCTTCCCCCAGAAGAATAAGTTATAAATAATTATTACTAAGGCATCATCTTGATCAATCTGATGATTTTGTACCGATTGGTCCAGTTGAGATATCAGCTATAAAACCCTCAGAAGTTAATGCTTCAGAACCATAGGTTGTAACTTTTGAAGATCTTGGAGCTGAAGAATACACTCCAGCTTATAACCCTCTACTAACCAGAACTTTCTCATTAACTGTGGTGCAAGTTCCACATCCTAGATCAGAATTTACTGATAGTATCCCTTTGCACTGGGATTCTATGGACATCACTTCACAAGTGTTTGGGTCGGGAGTCCCTACAACTCCCACTCTGGCAATAGTCACCAACGATATCTTTCCTCCTGGTGTATCCAAAACAACAACTAGTGTGGTTAATTGAACCATATTCGCTTTGATCAACAAAAATTCTCTGCTGATCGTTGGTTCCACTCCTTCTATGAGTGCGTCCATGCCATTTCCATCGACAACAAATTATTTTTCCTTCGGTATGCCATCAATGGGCATAATTAATGTTGACTGTATCCTAGTCAATGTCCCAAGTTTCTAACATTGGTGTGGGGAGTTCTTCAATTCCCAACCAAGCAATTCTTTGGGGTGGAGGTCACATTCCTCCATCGTTCCCATATTTTGGGAGCGGGACATTCTTGTCTCCCAATCCTAACCCCTTCGTAGGTTGGGGCACTTCTTCGAGTGTCACAAACATGCCATCCACTTCCACTCCATTCACATTATATGGTGGATTCAGGAGTAACCCTTTCGCCATGTCTCCAATGTCAATAGGGGGAAACCCCTTCCAATCTCAGTGGAATCCCGTGAAAGGGTCTTTCCCTTCATAGGGGATTCCATCATGGGGAAACCTCTTTCTAGGTCAGTATAATCCCATGCAAGGACTAGTTCCTTCATAAGGTGGGTCGACAGGAGGCAACCCTGTTTTTCCATCTAGGAATCAGATGGGTGGAGGTGATCCTTCGTTCAACTAGAGACAACAAGGTTTTACCCAAAGCTTTGTTCCATCGACAAAATCTTCCTAGAAACCTAGTACCAATTACAATCTAGGACCTTATTTTCAAGCTACAAATCAGTCGATGATGTGTCCCAGGCTATCGTTTTTGACAACTCTTCATTTTCCAGATTTGTCTAAGTTGATGAACTAATCGATTCACCATGAGCCAAGATGGCCTATAGTCCCCACCAAGATATCCTCAGACAAACCAAAGTTCGAAGGAAAGAGTGGTGAAGACATGCAGGACCACGTAACGATGTTTCACTTGTGGTGCTCATCTAATTCGTTAAGCAACGAATCGATCTAGTTATGTTTGTTCCAGTGTAACCTCACTAGGGTTGCTGTGAAATGGTATTTAGAACTGTAGAATTATTAGTACATGATGTTTGGTGATCTCGCTATGGTTTTTCTCAACCATTTCCAACTCCCTATCTAGTATGATGTTGGTACAGAGCTTTTAGCCAACTTTGAACAAGATAAGGCCACACACATTTATGATCATATTTGGGAGTGGAGGAGGTGAAAGATATTGATTAAATCCATGGTTATTGTAGAGTTCCTCTTAGAATGGTTCCTTAAGTCACTGCTTCCTTATATTTCTAAGGATGTAGCCACTTCATGGGTGTTTACAAAAGAGAAGGAAATCTTTAGAGCACACTAGCTAGAATTGATTTAATCTCAATCAGGTATGCTCTATGAGATCATTCCCAATGCACCAAAGTCGACTCTCAACTTGGAAAAACCAAAGTCAGGACCACATGTCAATGGAATTGTCGGTTCCTCTCAACGCAAAGTCGTAGATCTGGTCTCTAACTAGATGCAACCATTGTCTATACAACGAATTGTGTTTGGTCTAGCCACTAGCTCAACCACCTCCACTACTCAGTCTTAGGATGTACAAATTGTGCAATCGAAGAATCACAAGGGTCCTCAACATCCTGGAGAGAAAAACAAAGGCAAGGGAAAGAAGGGTTGTGGTGAAAATGACAAAAAATATATTAAGAATGTTGAAAGGGAAAAGAATGAAAAAATAAAGTAAAGTTCCCATGCAAGGTTTGTGGGGATGATCACCTTACTCATCAATTCCCGTAGATGGAAGAATCCCAATGCTTAATAAAGTTGCAACAACAACAACCTTTTGTATTGCAAAATCTGTTCTTGCAAGGACATAACATGCAGGTTCACTCTTCCACTTCAAATGTGCAAGGGGGCACTTCTAGTGCACCTTTGTTATACATATCTTACTTGTTCGTTAATATGGTTAATTCTATGAAGTTAGAAGGAGAGGAGGTAGACTTATTGACTACAAATCATGATTATAGTAATCTAGAGACAACGTTGTAAGGAAAAGAAAGTTATGATCCTCATGGGCCTCTCTATACAAAAAAAATTGAAAAGGAAATAATGTTGTGCATAAAAAAAGGCATGTACAAACGGGCGTCACATAACCCTAATTCCCGAACTGCACCAAAATATTTGATTGTTAAGGATTTAGCTCAAACTTTGTGTGTGATGTCTACTTTAGAGGTGCCTCAAAGTTGCCCCATGAAATGCACCGCATTGTTATCCGTGATTGGAGCAAGAGTTTCTTTCAACTTGCTTACTATGAAGTTCGACGTTATTGATGTGAAGCCTCACCTTCCTTATCATGTAGCCTTCCATATCAATGTTGTATACACAAAACAAGTCATCAGGAGGACTGTCATTGACGAGGGATCTTCGACGTGTGTCATGTCCCTATCCTATTGGAAAGCTATTGACTCTCCAGAGCTCTCACCTTCTCCCACTTTTCTAACCACTTTTGACGGAGGATATTTTAGGCTGCATGGGATTATTTCCTCTTTTCCAGTCCAATTAGGAGGCAAGTCTTTTTCCATAGAAGTAAAGGTAGTCGACGCACCGCTCAATGAAAACTTGTTATTGGGAAGGAGTTGGACTTACACAATGACAATTTCTCTCTCATCGATGTTTCAAATTTTATGCTTTCCCCATGAAGGAAGGATTGGAGCTATCAATGAAATGGATTTTATCCTCTCTAGCTTCACATAAAATATAGGATCCATTGTTCCCTGGATTAAAAAATCTCAGTCGACAATTGACAGTATCGGTGTTGGGATGTGCCCTTCACCCATGGGAAATTTTAATTTCGCATCACCGATAGCTTATATTCATGCCACCCTGGTCGAATTTCAAAATTCAAGTACTCCAGCTCCGATAACGAGAGTTGGGTTGTTTATAACTTTGTATCTACAAGATCCATGGGTGTTACCCTCGTTGTTTGAATTGATCGATGGTCGCACACATGTTGGGATGGTTATGCCACTATATGGAGTTGAGATTTCTTATCATACTATTCAATGCACCACTGCAAACCCTGATCAGAATCCTGCACAAAAAGAGGAGGATGATATGTTTCTAGAGCCTGTCTGGGATCATAATTCTTCAGTTTCCCAAGATTGTCTTGAAACTGTCTTTCCTTCAAATGAGGTTATCATTGAGGCATTTACTGGAGTTGAAAGGTCGTGGGAGGATATGCATCATAGATCATATTTCCTCCCCGAAATTAGTCGTGTGGAAAGAGGATATTTCAATTCATCCGCGAGTAGAAGTGTTGGCCAGATGGTAAACCCCTTAACTAAGCATGGTATATATGTCGAGGGGAATGTGGAAAATATATCAAAAACTGTCTCGATCAAAATTTCTTGAACCCCCGATGTTGTCGATAATTTTTTTATAGGGGTAGAATGTTTTCAATAAGAAATTCATCAGTATACGACGCTTTTTAAAGAATTTCATGACATTTTTTCCTCGTTGTATGAGGAAATGCCTGGAATAGATCCTCATATTTTTGAACATGAGATTCATACATATGAAAATACTAAGCCTATTCGATAGAAGTTGTGATCAATAAACCCAATGAAAGTGGCAACAAAATCTGAGGTGGAGAAGCTGCTTAAAGCTGACTTTATCTACCTAGTACTATTGATAGAATGGGTGTCTAACCTCGTGACGGTCGACAAAAAATAGGGCACAATTCATGTATTCATGGATTTTCGTGATTTGAATTAAGATTGTCCCAAGGATAAATTCCCTACACCATTCATCGATCAAATCCTTGATGAGTGCACAAGAAGCAATATTTTCTCTTTTATGGACAGTTTTTCTGGTTATAACTAGATAGAAATTTTCCCCAAGAACCAACATAAAATGATTTTTATTTGTCCTTGGGGAACCTTTGCGTACAAGAAGATACCCTTTGAACTTAAAAATGTTGGAGCTACCTTTCAATAGGCTATGATGTTCAATTTTCATGATATTAAACACATTGTGGAGGCTTATTTGGATGATCTCATCGCCCATTCACGTAAGAGGGTGCAACATCTTTTACACCTCCACCTTGTCTTCGAAATATGACGTCACTATCGAATTCGCTTGAATCCACACAAATGCATATTTTGTGTAACGTTAGGATGTATCTTAGGATTCATCGTCTCAACTAAAGGGATCATGGTTGACCCTTTAAAGGTTGAGGAAATAACACGATTTCCTCCTCTGTGCACAATACGTCATCTTTAGAGTTTACAGGGAAAAGTGAATTTTCTTCGATGGATTGTACCGAACTATGATAATATCACAAAAGGTCTTATGCACCTTTTGAAGAAATGGGTTCCTTTTCATTGGCATGAATCAACACAACGTTCTTTTGATGCATTGAAGAAGGCTCTAGCATCCACTCCCTTGATTACACCCCCATATTATAATCAAGATTTCCTATTATATCTTGTAGCATCTGAATCTTCAATTGACATGGTGTTAGTTCAGGAGGCTGATGAGCTTTGTGAGCATGTCATATATTACTTGAGTCACACATTTCTAGGCCCTGAACTAGAGTACTCTCACGTCAAGAAAATGGCCTTAGCAACATTCCATATATTTTAGCGTCTTCGACACTATATTCTATTACACAAGACTACTATCATTGCTGATGTTAATCCTTTTTAGTATGTTTTGGCTAGGCTAATCATTGGTGGGAAGTAAAATAAGTGGATTATTTTTCTTCAGGAATTCGATTTGGATTTCACCTCTGCCAAGTCTAAGAAGTTGTTGGTTTTTTCCAAACTTATATCAAAGTTTCCAGTAGAGATTGAGGATAATGAAGTTAGTGACTCATTTCGATATGATCACATATTCCTCATCTCTTCATATGATCCTTGGTATGGGTATATCATCATATATCTCCAAAATCTAAAGTTCCCTTCACATTTCTTATGAGGTGAGTGATGACGGATCCATCACCTAGCTAAGAATTACCTTATTATCGTCGACACTTTGTATCGACGAGGGGTGGACTCAATTCTCCGCCATTTCTTAACTCATGAGGAAGTCGACTTAGTTTTGAATGAGTTCCATAGAGGACCATGTGGTGGTCACTTATCAGGGTTGGAAACAACCCAAAATATTTTGCACGCCTATTATTTCTTGCCTACGATATTTAAAGATTGTGTCAAAGCGGTCAATAAATATCATCCTTGTCAAATCTTTACTAAAACTATGTGCGCGCACCTTTCTCCCATGTTTCATGTTATTACCATCAACCCGTTCACAAAGTGGGGGTAGATTTCATGACATGCCACCCAACTTCGTCTAGGGAGCATCGATACATAATAGTGGCAATTGACTACTTTACAAAGTGGGAAGAATCCATGTCGACATTCGCTAATGATGAGGAAATTGCAACATAGTTCGTATTCAATCAAGTTATATCTAGGTTTGGGGTTTCGAAAGAGATTGTCATTGAACATGGGAGTCACTTATAGAACTGCATGATGTCTGAATTAACATCTAAATTGGGTTTTAGGCAGGATCATTCCTCTCCTTACTATCCTCAGGCTAATGGTTAGGTTGAAGCCATTAAAAAATCCTTGAAAACCATTTTAATGAGAACCATCAACTCGTCCAGATCAAATTGGCATTTGATGTTATATCTGACATTTTGGGCCTACTGGACCTCTTTCAAAACTGCGACAAGCTTCTCACCCTTTCAACTTGTTGATGGAGTAGAAGCAGTTTTACCGATTGAATATGAAATCCCTTTGCTGAAAATTGTTGTTGAGCACTTCCCTGACATGACTCATCTTTCAGAGTGCCTCATTTTCTTGGAAATTCTTGATGAAAAATGTCAATATGCCACTTTAGAAAAAAAGGCACATAAGAAATGTGTCAAGTCCCAATAAGACAAGCATGTTCATCCTACGGTTTTCTTTGAAGGTGACCTTGTTTTCATCTATCACCAAGATAAGGATGCATTAGGAGTAGGAAAGTTCAACCTCTTGTGACATGGTCCATATATCGTAGGACATGTATTGGAAAAATGGGTTTATGAACTATTTGATTATGAGGGTAATGTGTTTCCAGAGCCTAGAATTGGGATCTACCCTAAAAGGTACTATGTTTAAGCCTCACGACTCAAGTACTAGTTATCTTGTAAATATGGTTTAAATTTTGTATATAGGTTATATAAGTGTTTTTGCTTTGTTTGCGTTTTTAATGGTTGTGCTTATACTGTGTGGCACATGCCAGGGGAGTTATCATTTTATGTTGATTTCACAGACCATGTCAGTCGCCACACACGGGACCTCGCTTTTTCCTCTTGGGTGATCCATTCACTCACTAACCAAGTAATGTTCATTCGAGGGGTTGGTCTTGGGGAAACTATGAGTAATATAACCGGGTACAATTTCATTATTGAAATTTTGTGTGACACTTTGTCATATGACATTCGATCCTCCAATTCTATTTAGACTCTCCATTGGTTGTGTCATTGTTGAATGGCTTATATCGTATCCATGATCTGGTCTTGTTATTTCACTTCCTAAGAGTACGTATCCTGGAACGATCTTTTGATTTTATCACATACATACATGTTCCTAGACAGTCTAATATAGTAACTGATGCACATGCTAATTACGTCCTAGACTGGATTTTTTTTTATCACTAAGCATAAGCACACAACCTTCACACATGTAAGTATTCATTATTTGCAAGTAGATTAAAATAACTCACAAAAAGATGTATATGTGTGTGTGTGTGTGTGTGTGTCCAAAAAGAGGTCCATAATACAAAAGTTGGGCTTCTAGCTCCAAGCGTTTATAAGTACAAAATGGATCCCTTCGCACATAAAAGTCTAGGCTTGTGGCCGATGAGCATGTATTATTTCGTGGCCATGGTCTTGCATTTCATGTCATGGATCTGTAGTGTATTATTTGGTAACCACACTCTTCAGAGTATAAGTATGCATTCATCCTTGGTTTTGATTGTAGGTCATCTTTGACTTCTAGCCCTCCTTTTATCTCTCCTCATGCTACATCACATGGACACTATTTTATTGTAATGTGTTTCAATCATCCATTCCTTTTCTGACCTCACACATTAGGGGGAATTTGTGATAGCCTTAATTTCCACCCAACATGCTAGAAGGAAATACAATAGAGGATGAAGGCCAAATCACATGTCTTGCTTGAGATTCACGACCTTTTTTAGGGTTATCGTGGGTCTCATAGGAGACAACACACGATGATCATTGCATGTCATATATAGTGAAACAAGCAACGATTTTTATAACTTTTTAGATGCATAGAGTTACAAGGAGGTGATAAATGGATGAGTTGTATCTTTGTGGCATGAGCCTAGGAACTCACATCATTCGAGTTTATATTGGGTTCTAGAAGATATAGAAGCTCTCCCAAGCCTCTTACTAGGATCTATATAAGAAAGGAAAACCTTGAGCAAGAGAAGATAAAGAATCATTTGCAGAGTTATGATGCCCATTTGCAGAGGTTATTTTCCTGTTCACAACAGTTAGAATTAGATTTCCTAGCCTGATCAAGAAGCTAAGGAGAAGCAAGGAGCAAGGAACCAAAGGGGAATTGCATCAACGCCCAAGGTATGAACCTTTGATATATTTCTTCTATATTCATTATTAGATCATCGGTTTTCCCCAAACATGCTCGTATTTCATTTCCAAATGTTTGGATCCATTTCATTTCACTATAGATCATATTATATACAAGAATATCTAAGATTATAACACCAAGTAGAGAGGTGGAAAGGAATTGTTTATCTTTTGTGTGTAGGAAGTAGATTGTGGAGACTGGAGCTAAAATTTCATATCTGCATCAGTCAAGATATACAAAGGACAACCTACAATGAAAAGTATGTTATCTTTACCACTCTTTAGGTTGATTTTGAATCCACTTGCTTGACTCTAGGAAAGCCATAGGAGTCTATCCCTCTTTCTGTCTAAGATCAATAAGCAGATCCTAGGGAGATCTTGTTGTTCACCATGTGAGATCCGTGTGAGTTTTTCCCCATAACACACCTCAACCACCTATTATACCTTCTCTTTACCTACACCCAAGTATTGTAGAATTTCATGAGAAACCCCTTATGCAACCCCGTGTACCACCATATAATGATGGTTGGGGGAATGTTCCTGTTAATCCTCCCTCTAGTGTAGATCATTGTTCCATTATGTCACTGCCACTCTCTCCTCCTCCTCCTCTTTTACATCTTTCTCAACCTATTACTTTTTTTTGTCTCACATGTACATTCTATTCAGATCCCAAAAAATTATAAATCCTTAGTGATTGAGCCAGAACCAAGTAAAAGAAAGCGGCCTGCCATTTGTGTCAGTTTAGATTCATTAGAGACATCCTTATACACCATTAAGTCCCTACCTCTCAAGCATGATGATGATATAAGAAATATTACCTTTAATGACATGCACCTAGAGATGTCGAAGGTTGAAGAGAAGAAATATGTTGATGAAGATTTAATTAAACATAGGGTAACATTGTCGGAAGGAAGTATACAAAGAGAGTCTACTTCCAACATAAAATATTATTTTTGAATTTTTTTTTGTTTTCATGATGACATTTCAGTTTGGCATTTGAGGCACATATTTTTGGACAACTAACATGATAATTATTTTTGAGAAACTTATATCATGCCTTTTAAGTTTTTTGGGAGATACAAGTGTTTATAATTATGTGGCATGATTACTTTGGTTGCTTTGATATATATTTTTATGATGATGTATGCATGATATTTTAAGTGAAATGTGGAGGAAGAAGGGAATGTTGAAAATAAAGAAAATAAACACATATAGGGGCCTGCCTATTAATTATTATATATTGTTATTATTTACCCTTATCATAAATAAAGTTGTCCTATTATTAACTAAAGTTATTTAACTTTAGTAACAAAATGTACTTGAACTACTTGAACTACTTTTGGAAGAATAAAAGGAACAGATCAAAGACAAAGAAAAAATGGAGAAAATAGAGATAGATGCTTCTGATAAGGTTTTCTCTTGTTTCAAGTGAGATTTCATATATTCATTCTTTCACTTCCGAGTTTCATGAGAGCTAAGTCCTCTTGTTGATAGTAGGGTTACTCTAAAGGTGGGAAAGAATAAAGGAATGGGAAGCATAAACTTTTGACATACTTCATAAGGTCATTCATTTATCTTGACAATCTGTTTAGTTTTATTAGAATTTATGAATTCATTTTTAGTGTTGATTAAGGTTATTTTGCAAAGTCAAGACTTTGATGCACTTGTATCTTGGATTGGTCTAGTTTATTTCATTCTCGGTATTTTTATTTCAAACACTAGTTGTCTTTGTATGATTCAAAATTACATCAGGTAGAATTCTAAGTCTAATTCTAGTCCAAACCCTAAGAGGGGTTTTCAAAGAGGAACTTGGTTGTAACTCATAAAAGACATCAATAAAATCATTTTCTAGATTCTTCTCAATTTGAGACTTGTGGTTTATTGGTTTTTAGATGTATGTGTTCTTGTATTTATTCATTTAAATTATTATAAAATTCATTTAGAATAAATTTTCTATTTTTAAGTTTTATTTTTATGAAAATCATACAAATTTGATAATAGCATCAGGTCCACAGACTTATTTCTTGAGGGTTGATTGATATTTTTGAATATTCTATAATCCTAGGGTAACATTCCCCCTTTCTCATCTAACCTAATGAAAATAAAAAATGATTGAGCAAGGATATAGCCATTCCTCACCTCAACAAATTACAAATGGTAGTTATAGATCCTTGGCCCAGAGGGTGGATTGAGGTTAAAAAAAAAAGGAAAAAAGGCAGGATTGAGGATTTTTTAAAACCTCAATTCTTTGTGCATCATTTTTTTTAACTCATACTAGGATCCGTATGGTTGGATATTTTTGAATGCTTAAATAACATATATTTATATTGTGTTATATGCACCTAAAGAATGTGATTTCCATTATTTTTTATGAATAAAAATTGCAATATTTTTCCTTGGGAAGAAAAAAATATTTTGGATCTATTAAGTACTTAAATGGAAAAAAATGTATATTGAAATTTAAATATTTGTAAAGATGGATACATATAATGGTTTTCTTCTAGTTTTTGTTTCCTATGTTTTTCTTTGTTGCATGGTTTCCACTTATATTCATTAAAATTTTCAAATAAATATAGGATAAATGGATAATAATGTTTTGGAATAACACTTCCATATGTGACGTGCATACATGAAATTAGTATTACATGATAGTGGAACAAAAAAGTACAATGTATTTATGTATGTTGTAAACAAAGGCACCTAAAATAGAAGAAGGCTAAACTTTATACTATTTTTACTTTTTCTGGTTTGCCATCACTAGAATTAGGCCAGGAAATCTTTACTAGAATTGTAATTTTGGATTGATCTTTTGTTTCGTTTAATGCAAAATTGGATTCAACGCCCTCAAATATCCCAATTTCAACTAGATTGTGCAATGTTAACATCTAATATCCACAATTACATCAATCCAAAGTGGGTCTTATCGGATTTCAGGCATACCAATTTCCCTTCCTGTTATTTTGAGTGGCCATAAAGGGGATAATTCATAGAACATTTATACTATGGCCCTAAAATATATCTATCTTCATAACAATGTGTGTTCCCATATATTAGAGTGAAAATTTGTGTAAAACATTTTGGCAACATATAAGTAATGGACTCAAACAAAAAGACACATACAACTTCAAAAATCCTTTCTCATTTGTTAAGAAAGTACAACTTAACCTTTTGTTTATTTAAGTTTCACAACCCTCTTAACCAAAGATGAGTGAAACAATACAATGAATTCCTTTTGAAGAACTAAAAAATATTGAATATGTTGACTCAAATTTTCGTCACCTATATAAAAATATTGCAAATTACTGTGAAACATGTGATTATTTATACTATATAACTAATAGGTGGGGTCCCCAAAGAGAAAACGCAAAAGTTTTGTCTTCTAAGGCTTTTCTCCAGCATGATATATTTAATTTTTGTTCTCTTCAATAATTGGATCATGGTTATTTTGGTCATGCATATGGTTAATATTGAAAGATTTACCTGCATGAATGCAAATAAATATTTAATATCATAACAGTTTTGATGATTTCCATAAGAATTCTTGTTCAAAATATTCAAAGATAAATGAAAATGTGCAACACATGTATAAAAGTAATGAATCATGCAAGCATTACCCACCATAATTGCTCTATCTAAAATATTGCAAGTTACATATTATGATGCTTGTTAAAGATCACTTGTGTTATGAGCTCTAACTCGATATATGAGAGTCATTAAGTGTCACACTTGTATCTTGGTATTTGGTTGCATAGAAGCAAAGTATTAGTTCTACCATTAGAACACTCTACATAAAAGTCACATTTTGAACATGTAAATTTGTTGAACGTGCAAAGAATAGATCTAGCTAAACAATAATACACACATTTGCAGAGAGAATTTGAGAAAGAAGAAGAAGGAGAGAAAGAATGAAAGAATTCCCATTAACCGTTGTGAATAATGAATAATTTACACATGATATACTACGTATAAATCAATGAGTGCGCACTAGAGGAGAACCAATGCACCATAGTGGTGTTCTAGAGTGATCTGGATGCACACCAATAGTTACGGGAGTGAACTGCCACCTACTCTAGTTTCTCAGGCAGTTACGGGAGTGAACTGCCACCTAATTGAGTTAACTAGTCAACTAGTCTTCAATTAATTGTCTGAACAAAGAGTAGTGAGGAGTATATCTCATAATCAAGGGTAATGCGTCAGTATAGTGATGATCCCAAGGCAAGTGCGCATTAGTTGGTGATGATCCCAAGGCAAGTGCACATTAGCTGGTGATGATCCCAATGTTGCATGGTGAAAAAACCAATGCAACATCTAAACTCAACTCAACTAGTCAAATTGAAGTGTCAACTGAAAGAGAATATTCTCCCCTAAAATATAGGAGACTGGATAATGACTAATTATGACTAATAAAAAAGGAAAATATTCAGGAAAAAGAAATCCTAGGTGTGTGTGAAGTAACTCCAACACCCCCCCTGAACATCACTATGGTGAAAATAAAGAATGGTTCCCAACAACGAGGCCATGTTAGGTACCCAAATACAAAAGATACACTGAAATAAAGTGAGGAAAGAGGGAAAACCTCATGGGAAACCCCCCCCCTCAAGGTACAATGTATGTAAAAATAAGAACTACAGTTTCTAGGCAACTGTGTCCTTCACTCCAAGACGACTTCACAGAGAATGGAACTTCTGCTCATTGAAGGTCTTGATGAAGATGTGTGTCATTTGTTCTACTGAAGGATAGAACTATAGGTCGATGATCCTCTCGTGTACTAAGTCCTGGATGTAGTGCATGTGGATCTCGATGTGCTTTGTCCACTACCTCTGAACTATATCTCTACAGAACTTCAGAGTGCTCTAGTTGTCACACCAGATGACGATCGACCGATGAAACTAAATGCCCAACTTAGTGAGAAAATGTTGTAGCCACATAGACTTAATGGTTATGTTAACTACCCCTCTGCACTCTACCTCGACTGAAGATAGAGCAATGGCAACTTTCTTCTTGCTCGACCAATAGATAGGCTCGGAACCAATACTAAGTGAGTAACCAGATGTGGACTTGTGATCAATGTTATCGCTAGCCCAGTCATAATCAGTAAACCTGATGAGATCTAATTTAGAGTTTGTTGCATAATGAATCCCAAAGGTGATGGTGCCATGTACGGATCGAAGGAGTAAGATCAAACTTGTAGTCTGTCATGTGAAATCTCTCAAGGAGATCTCGTGCATACTTGGCCTGAGACAGTTTGATGTCTGATGCATCCTTTCTGATCTCGAGTCCAAGGAAGATGTGTAGCGGACCCATGTCCGTCATAAAAAAATTGTCATGTAGAATCCTCTTGACTGCAACAATATTTGAACTCAACCAACCAATGATCAACAAATCATCAACATAAAGAACTAAGAGTAGAAGTGAATCAGTCATCCTGAGCATGTAGACACTCGGGTTTGAATTACAATGTACAAAGTTCTGTGAAAACAGGTAGGAGACCATCTTGGCATAGCATGCCCTCGGAGCCTGCTTGAGGCCATAAAGTGACTTCTTCAGTCGACATACCAAAGATGAGTCATGCATAAATCCCTGGGGTTGTGTAACATGATGTTTCCCCCAATTTGTAAATATAACTATAAGGGCCAAGGAACTATGGAAAACTTAAAAGTGTGAATGTTTGATTTGATGGACCTCGTGTAGAAGGTCGATGAATATAAATTATGTTATTTTAATAGAAAATGGTTATCTGCTGCATGACTGTTGAAAGAGGGGATGTACTAAGAGAGACCATGAAATGTTGTGAAAGGTGGTGGAGGGGACCAAGAATGGTTGCGTTAACCACCACCGAACCAGTACCATGCTGGAATTAATTTCTCAGATCAGAACAACCCTCTGACCCATGAATGAATTACAGTCGGGCTGGTAGGTGGGAAGGCCTCCTCAAGAGTTAATGAGGGGATGGGGTAGACTGCCAATCTGTAAAGATTCCAAACCTGACCACAGACTGGGAATTCGAGCCACACACAATCTTGTTGAGGAAGGAAAGAAAGGAAGTGTGGTGGGCAGAGGTAGACCTGTGAGGAAAATGTAGAGACAAGAGAGGAAGCTCTCAGGTCCAAGGAAGGAATGAAAGAGGAACAGTGAGTTCTGATCACATAAAATAGAGATTAAGCCAGGAGGAGGAGAGTAACCTTCGTCCTGATCTATTTCTGTATTGGGGGAAGGAGAGTAACCTTCGTCCCTAACTTCTGTTGAGTTGGAAGTAAGAGATTGAATCTCAAAGAATCATGGTTTAAGCTTGGGGGTGACCAGTGATAAATCCATTGGGAGTGAATAAGCTTATGGTTGGGTGGAAACGAGCACCCCTTTTAGCGGTAACATCGTACTCTATGGTTCTGATAAGTGTTTCCTCGCCTTATATTTTGAATTGTAAACAATGGATGCATGCGAGTATTTATATGTCTATAAAAGTTTCTTTCTCTCTATTAAATGATTAAGTTATGAGTATGCATTTTTTCCCTTGAGAACCTATATTTTTGCCTGATTTTCCATACACCCCAGTTTAGTCACTCGAAGACGCTTTCCCCAAGGATTTACATCACCGTTCAAGAGTCGGAGCAAGCCTCTTGGCATAGCTACTATTTTGGTAACCTCACAAGTTACCTTGTCTTGATTCAGAGCTTAAATATCTACGAGTTGGGAAGGCATTCCCTTCAGATCAATAGTCTAGGAGACTCTAAACCTATGCCTATTTCCTTAACCAAAAACCCGACTAAGAGTGGGGATCATAGCTCAAGAGTTATATGAAGCCCACATGAACTAGGTCTAGGAACCTTGGAACTCAAAGCTCTGAGATGTCAAATTGTTGGGACCATCGATATGGACGAAGATCGAGGGTGGGGAATAATTACGAAGCACAAAGGTGAAAGTAGCAGATGCACTAGTTTGCGGCCCATAATTCACCATTGTCATTGATCTCGTCAGCTAGAATATCAACGACTCTGATTCAACCAAGTTGGGAGAGTACTTCCATATTGTGGAGGTTAAGTTATATGATAAAGAGAATGCACGTTGGGCCCCACAATTTATATGAACTATCAATCGGTGGACACCTCGATATTGTCAGATCATGACCTCCAGACCCTGAATAGTTTCCAGATGGGTGGTCATGAGCACTTTTGGAAATCTGCGGAGTAACAGATTCCCTCGGTACTGTCGATCTGAGAGAATTGAAAACTCAAAAGAGATAACATTTTCAAGAACAAAGGCAAGACCCGAGATATTCAAACTTGCAAGAGGAATGAAGGCTGAGGCCTTTGAACATCTACCAAACTCTCCCAAGTCGGAAGATTTCAAAAGCTCAGAAGGAGGAGAGAAAGTAGCCGTCAGAATGACTACGGGGAGAAGCCCAGATCGTTAGATTAACGTCTAGGAAAGCAGAGGACAAACTCTAGGAAGAAACATATCCTAACTGTCAGATATAAGCGCAAAGGGAAGATATTCGTCCGATCTAAGGTAAGCTGCAAGAGCTTTAACATTTGTGTGTATCGAAGGGTGGACTGGACAAGGTCCCGAAGTCCTGAAGTTGATCCTGGCCATTGATCGCTAGGAGACATGTGTCAAAAGATTAGTAACTCTGGAGAACTCACTTCGAGAGTTTTAGATTGAGAGTTGAAACTCCTGAAGCCCAGAGAGCCGGAGTCCTGAAGTAAATCTGAACCATCAAAATGAAAGGGACACGTGGTAGAGATCTATTGTCCTCAGGTGAAAGTAAAGTTTGATATTTGAGGTTCCTGAATCCCAGAGATCCGAAGGAGATATTAACCGTCAGATCCAGAGGGACACGTGACGAAAGATCGTGGACTACAAAGGAATCACCTCTAGAGTTTCAGATTGAGAGTTGAAAATCCCGAAGGCTGAAGCGCCAAAACGTCGAAGGGCCAAAGAACTAAGAGTCGTCGATTTGCGAGGAGAAACTTGTCAACATATTGCGAGCTCTGGGTGAATTGTATTGGGGTTTCAGTTGAGAGTTAAGATTTCTGAACTTCGAAGACCCGAAGTGAATCTGGACCGCCAGATCCAGAGGGACACGTGGTGGCAGATCGAAGAAATCTGTTTGATAGTTTTCAGTTGAGATTTGATACTCCCGAAGTCTGGAGAGCCAAAGTAAATATCAAGCATTGGATCATCTGAGGATAATTAGGACTGTCTGATCTAGAAGAGATGTGGCATAGATATGTATATTCTAGGTAAAGTTCCGAAGTAATTCATAACCACCAGATCAAGAGGACAAGTGGCATAAATATGTAGATTTCAGGGAAAGACCCAAAGTAAGCCTCGACCATTCAATTCAAGTGGACATGCAGCAATAATACGCATACTTCAAGGGGAAGTGAAGATGATATTTGAGATCTCAGAAGTCCGGAGACCCAATGGAAATCTCGACTGTTGATCGAGAAAAGGGTCGCAGGACCATTGATCTATTTGAAAGGTCAAATTCCCGAAGCGAAGACAGAGTCATTGATTGAGAAGGATAGGTGTCTGCAAATCGTCGACTCCAGAATATTGATGTATAGAAGAAAGGAAAGTTTGAGACTTGAGAATTTCGAAGTCCGGAATTCTGAAACAAATCATAGTCGTTGATTTGAAAGAGGTCAGATCTAATCCATAGCTTTGAAAGGGATAGATCTGAGCTGTTAGTTCAGAGACACCGTCAAGATTGTGAGATCGAAGGTCCCGTAGCATTGTGAGGATAGGAGGTGCACAAAGTTTAAAAAGTTGAGGGTGAGTCGCAATCCAAACCACAGTTTTGGAGAAAGGACATGTGGAGGCTCCACGAGAATTGTGGGCCGAAAAGTACTTTGGTTTCAAACTGCCTTCAATTGCACCTGCAAGTGTGTGTTTGCATGAGGTCATCTCCCAAGGTCACATCTAAGGAGGGGCAAGAGAAAAGGGGATAACACCAACTCTGAGACTCTGTTGAAGCGCGAAGGAGAAGGTCACAGGTATCATAAAACATGCACTAGAGGCCAAAATCACCTGTGTTTGATTAAGAGGTGAGACTGCGTGTATGCATTTAAGAAATTGAACCGTGTATTGTTGATGAACTAATAAATTGTTAGCTAACAATAAGTGTTTTTGTCAACACTCGAGCAGTCAGTAAATCACAGGAAAACTCCAAGACTAAAGGATGGTGACGTGTCATGAAGTGGGGGATGGCTCCACAATAGAGACAAAGAATCTGACAAAAGGAGGGTGGTGGAAACCCCTCCATATTTGGCGGAAACTGTAAGGAGCCTCAGGGCTGAATTATAGAGTTGCAAGGCTGACAATGAGATATTGATAAAGGAGCAAGAAAAACATAAAAACATTAATGCACTCTTTTTGCAGATATTATCGGACATACAGAGGAAACTACAACATGAACCTACAACCAGTCATGTGGACTGACGACATAAGAAGATAAGTCAAATTCTACCTGAGATCCGAAAACATGACTCCATAAGTGACCACACTGGGAAAAGTACCTCGAAGAAGGCCCATCCTAGAGGAAGGGGACACACATCGGTGGATTCCTCTGGAAAGGAAGCTAGTAACTCTGAAGGATCTTATAGTAGTAGAGCCAACTCACAATCTCGAATGAAAGGAAAGATGCGGAAGCGTTCCAAAATCATGATCCTGAAGAATTCAAGAAAACCAAACCACCCTCTTTCGATGGAGATATTAATAAGGGAGATGAGGTTGAAGCCTAGATGCTTGGTTTAAATAAATACTTCAGAGTCCATGACTACTCTGAAAAATTGAAGGCTCGAATATCCATTTTCAACATGAATGGGAAGGCTTCCATTTGGTGGGAAGACCTTAGGAATGTGAAAGGAGTCCATGAGAAGGACTTGTCATGGAAACAGTTCGAGAAATACTTCAGGAAGAAATATCTATCAGAGAAGTACATGGATGGGAAGACTAAGGATTTCTATGAACTCAGGCTGGGGAAACTCACCATAGACAAATTTTTCAATAAATTCCTTGAACTATTGAGGTATGTACCCTACATAAAATATGAAAAAGTAAAAATGCAGTTGTTCATTAGTGGGTTACCTCAGACCTACCGGGACAATATTGATTTCAACAAACCAAAGACCTTAGAAGAAACTATTTGGAAGGTGAGGTATTGTTATTAACAGTTTGGGAGTAAGACAAGACCTCGCGAGGACTAGAAGACTAGGAGTAGTTCAGGATTCCATTCGAAAGGGTTTAAATCCTCAAGATTCAAGAAATATGGAAAATATTCTAGAATGAGACTTCCTACTAGAAGTGTATATCAACAAAATTTCCCCTCTCAAAGTGGAAATAAACCTTTTAATACAGCCCCAGGAAAGACTGATAACCTAAAGAAGGAACCCTTAAAATGCTGGGGTTGTGGAGAATATCATCGATTGAGGGACTGCCCACACAGTCAACAAAACAATAAGAGGGTCTACAATATCCAAGAAGCCACCACTGTCAATGATGTGGCTAGGAGCATGCCACGAATCTATGCAACCTTGGACAATAATCAAGTCGACCACCAAGCTTAAGTAGTGGAGTTGGAAGGTATGAACGCCAACCATCTAGTTTCTATTTTAATTGACCCAGGTTCTAATTTGAGTTATGTGGCCCCTCAGACTGTTGATAAGTGTAAACTGCAACCAATTAGACATGTTAAATCCTGGTTGGTGCAATTAGCCACTGGGACCAAAAGAAAAGTAGCAAAGGTCATACCAGCCTGTCAATTTGTCATGGGTGGATTGCCCACCCGAGTGACCCTTAATATACTTCCCCTGGGATCTTATGACTTGTTGATTGGTATGGATTGGTTGGCTTCTTATAAAACTAAATTGGATTGTTATAATAAAACTTTAGAATGTGTAAATGAAGAAGAGAGAAAGACAACCCTCCAAGGGATTCAAAATCCTGTCTTAGTGAGGTAAATATCAACCCTTCAAATGAAAAAGTATTGCAGAAAGGGGTGTTCCTTATATGCCATACAGGTATTGAAATCTGTTGAATATGACCAACCAAACCTAGAGGACCACCCCATATTAAGAGAGTACAAGGACATGTTCCTAGAAGAGGTACTAGGTCTACCTCCGAGAAGGGATATTGACTTCTTGATAGAACTTACACCAGGAGTGGTACTAGCATCTAGAACGCCATATAGGATGAGCATGTTAGAGCTGGTTGAGCTCAGAAGAGATAACATTTTCAAAAATTAAGGGGAGACCTGCGATATCCAGACTCGGAGGAGGAATGAAGGCTGAGGCCTTTGAACATCTACCAAACTCTCCCAAGTCGAAAGACGTCAAAAGCTTAGAAGGAGGAGCGACAACAGTCATGAGAATGGCTGTGGGGAGAAGCTTGGACTATTAGATCAGTGTCTATGGAAGCAGAGGAGAAACATTGGGAAGAAACATATCCTAACCTTCGGATCTAAGTGTGAAGGGATGATAGTCGTCCGATCTAAGGTAAGGTGCACGAGATTTAACGTTTGTGTGTATGGAAGGGTGGACAGGCCAAGGTCCCGAAGTCCCAAAGTTGATCCTGACCGTTGATCGCCAAGAGACACGTTTCAGCAAATCAGTAACTTTAGAGAAATCACTTCGAGAGTTTCAGATTGAGAGTTGAAACTCCCGAATCCCAGAGAACCAGAGTCCCGAAGTAAATCTCAACTGTCAGAATGAAAGGGACACGTGGTAGAGATTCATTGTCCTCGGGTGAAAGTAAAGTTTGAGATATGAGGTTCCCGAATCCTGGAGAGCCGAAGGAGATCTGAACCGTCAGATCCAGAGGGACACGTGACGATAGATCATGGACTTCAGAGGAATCACCTCGAGAGTTTCATATTGAGAGTTGAAACACTTGAAGGTCGAAGCGCCGAAACGTCAAAGGGATGAAGAACTGAGAGTCTTCGATCTGCGAGGAGACATTTGTCAACAAATCACGAGCTTTGGGTGAATTGTATTGGGGTTTCAGTTGAGAGTTAAGATTTCTGAACCCCAAAGACCCGAAGTGAATCTGGACTGCTAGATCCATAGGGACACATGGCGGTAGATCATGGACTCCGAAGAATTATGTTTGAGAGTTTTCAATTGAGATTTGAGACTCCCGAAGTCTAAAGAGCTAGAGAGCCAAAGTAAATCTCAAGCGTCGGATCATCCGAGGAGAATCTGGACCGTTTGATATCGAAGAAACGTGGCGTAGATCTGTGAATTCCGGGTAAAGTTCCAAAGTAATCCATAACCACCAGATCAATAGGACAGGTGGCATAAATCTGTCGATTTTGGGTAAAGACATGAAGTAAGCCTCAACCATTAGATTCAAGTGGACACATGGTAGGAATCTACATACTTCGAGGGGAAGTGAAATTGAGATTTGAGATCTCAAAAGTCTGGAGACCCGAAGGAAATATCGACCATTGATCGCGAAAAGGGCCATAGGATCGTTGATATAGTTGAAAGGTCAAATCATCGATGTGGAGGTAGAGCTGTTGATTGAGAAGGACACATGTCCGCAAATTGTCGACTCTGGAAGATTGACGTATGGAATAAAGGAAAGTTTGAGACTTGAGAATTCCGAAGTCCAGAATTCTGAAACAAATCACAGTCGTTGATTTGAAAGAGTTTAGATCTGATCTACAACTTTGAAAGGGATATATATGAGTCGTCATTTTAGAGACATGGTCAAGATCATGAGATCGACAGTCCCGTAGCATTGTAGGGATTGAAGGTGCATGGACTTTAAAAAGTTGAGGGTGGGACACAATCCAAACTACAGTTTTGGAGAAAGGACACGTGGAGGCTTGAGGACAATTGTGGGCCAAAAAGTATTTGGTTTCAAACCGCCTTCGGTCACACCTGCAATTGTGTGTTTGTGTGAGATCATCTCCCAAGGTCACATCTAAGGAGAGGCCAAGAGAAAAGGGGCTAACGCCAACTCTGAGACTTCGCTGAAGCGCGAAGGAGAAGGTCGCGGGTATCATAAGACCTGCACCAAGGAACGAAAGGGCCCATGTTTTATTAAGAGGTGAGACTATCAAGGTCTCAAGGTCTCGTTTGACTTAGAGAATCAGAGAATCTTGACTGGAGGGCTGGGCTGAGTCCCAGACTTTCCAAATTGGAACCCGTGGAGAGAGATAATTTGTTCCTGGAAGGAGGACAATTTTTATTTTATTTTTAGCCTTGTCGTGGGTGTGTTACAAATTGGTATCAGAGCATGGCTACAACACTTGGCCTACTTGGGCTTACGAACAAGTCGCTTAAAAATCTATTTGGAGTAAATTTAAAAGAGTGACACCCTACCTTACCTCTTTCTTAAAAATTCTGGTTAAAAATGTTATTAAAGAAAAGAATGAAACTTTCTACTATGTGTATGCATTTAATAAATTGAACCGTGTATTGTTGATGAACTAATAAACTATTAGCTAACAATAAGTGTTTTTGTCAACGCTCGAGCAGTCAGTAAATCACGGGAAAACTCCAAGAATAAAGGATGGTGATGTGTCATGAAGTGGGGGATGGCTCCCATAATAGAGACGAAGAATCTGACGAAAGGAGGGTGGTGGAAACCCCTCCAGATCTGGTGGAAACTGTAAGGAGCCTCACGGTCGAATTACAGAGTTGCAAGGCTGAGAACGAGAGATTGATAAAGGAGAAAGAAAAATATACATAAATTAACACGATCTTGCTGGAAAGCTTATCTGACATACCGAGGCAACTACAACATGAACCCACAACCAGTCATGTGGACTGACGACATAAGAAGAGAAGTCAAAGTCCACCCAAGATCCGAAAACATGACTCCATAAGTGACCACACTAGGAAAAGTACCTCGAAGAAGGCCCAGCCTAGAGGCAAGGGATACTCATCGATGGATTCCTCTGGAAAGGAAGCTGGTAATTCTGAAGGATCTTATAGTAGCAGAGCTAGCTCACATTCTCGAAGAAAAGGAAAGAAGTGGAAGCGTTCCAAAAATCATGATCCTGAAGAATTCAAGAAAGCCAAACGACCCTCTTTCGATGGAGAAATTAAGAAGGGAGAAGAGGTTGAAGCCTGGCTTCTTGGTTTAAAGAAATACTTCAGAGTCCATGACTACTATGAAAACTTGAAGGCTCGAATAACCATCTTCAACCTGAATGGGAAGGCTTCCATTTGGTGGGAAGACCTTAGGAATGTGAAAGGAGTCCATGAGAAGGGCTTGTCATGGAAACGGTTCAAGAAATATTTCAGGAAGCAGTATCTGTCAGAGAAATACATGGATGGGAATACTAAGGAGTTCTATGAGCTCAGGCTGGGGCAACTCACCATAGACAAATTTGTCAATAAATTCCTTGAACTAATGAGGTATGTACCCTACATAAAAGATGAAAAAGTAAAAATCCAGCGGTTCATTAGTGGGTTACCTCAGACCTACTGGGACAGAATTGAGTTCAACGAACCAAATACCTTAGAAGAAACTATCTAGAAGGCGAGGTATTGTTATGAATAGTTTGGGAGTAAGACAAGACCTCACGAGGACTAGAAGAATAGGAGTAGTTCAGGATTCCAAAAGAAATGGTTTAAATCCTCAAGATTCAAGAAACATGGAAAATATTCTAGAAGGATCCTGCCTACTAGAAGTGTATATCAGAAAAATTTCCCCTCTCAAAGTGGAAATAAACCTCTTAATACAGCCCCAGGAAAGACTGATAACCTAAAGAAGGAACCCTTAAAATGTTGCAGTTGTAGAGAAGATCATCGATTGAGGGACTACCCACACAAACAACATAACAATAAGAGGGTGTACAATATCCAAGAAGATACCGTCATCAATGATGTGGCTAGGATCATGCCATGAATCTATGCATCCTTGGACAATAATCAAGACGACCACCAAGCTTCAGTATTGGAGCTGGAAGGTATGATCGCCAACCATCTAGTTTCTATTTTAATTGACCCAGGTTCTAATTTGAGTTATGTGGCCCCTCAGACTGTTGATAAGTGTAAACTGCAAGCAATTAGACATGTTAAACCATGGTTGGTGCAATTAGCCACTGAGACCAAAAGAAAAGTGGCAGAGGTCATACCATCTTGTCAATTCATCATGGGTGGATTGCCCACCCAAGCGACCCTTAACATACTTCCCCTGGGATCTTATGACTTTTTGATTGGTATGGATTGGTTGGCTGCATATAAAACTAAATTGGATTGTTATCATAAAAATCTAGAATGTTTAAATGAAGATGGGAGAAAGACGACCCTCCAAGGGATTCAAAATCCTTTCTCAGTGAGGAAAATATCAACCCTTCAAATGAAAAAGTATTGCAGAAAGGGGTGTTCCTTATATGCCATACAGGTATTGGAATCTGTTGAAGATGACCAACCAAACCTAGAAGACCACCCCATATTAACAGAATATAAGGAAGTGTTCCAAAAAGAGGTACTAGGTCTACCTCCTAGAAGGGATATTGACTTCTTGATATAACTTACACCAAGAGCAGTATCAACATCTAGAATGCCATATAGGATGACCATGCCAGAGCTATTTGAGCTCAAGATACATCTAAAGGAGATGATGGACAAAGGCTACATTTGACCCAATGTATCTCCATGCGGAGCACCCGTCTTGTTTGTGAAAAAGAAAGATGGCACACTCCGACTGTGCATAGATTACAGACATCTCAATAAGACAACCATAAAGAACAAGTACCCCTTACCAAGAATCGATGACCTATTCGACCAATTGGAAGGTTCTTCCATCTTCTCGAAGATCGACTTAAGGTATAGATACCACCAAGTCTGGATTAAGGATGAATACATCCACAAAAAAACCTTCAGAACGAGGTATGGTCACTATGAATTTGTGGTGGTGCCATTTGGGTTAACCAATGCCCCCACCACTTTTATGTGCTTGATGAATAATGTACTTAGTAAATTTATGGACAAATTTGTATTGGTTTTCATTGATGATATCCTAATATACTTCAATAACAGGGAGGAGCACAAAGAACATCTTATACTTGTACTTCAAGTACTAAGATATAATCATCTCTACGTTAAGTTTAGCAAGTGAAACTTCTTTCAGAAGCAAGTCTATTACCTAGGCCATGTTATTTATAAGGAAGGGGTGGCAGTGGACCCCAAAAAGATTAGATCTATTATGGAATGACCTACCCCAAAGGATGTATCCGATATCACATCCTTCACGGGATTAGTAGGATACTATAGAAGGTTTATAAAAGGGTTTTCCAAGATTGGCTGTCCAATCACTGCCCTTCAGAAAAAGGGGATTAAATTCATTTGGACATCAAAATGTGAAGAAATATTTCAGGAACTGAAATACCTCTTGATCCATGCACCTGTGCTAAATATTGCAGACCTGGATAATGATTTCCTCATGTGTACAAATGACTACAAGGAAGGACTCATAGGAGTCCTTATGCAATAGGGATGTGTAATTTTCCACGCGTCCAAGAAATTAAATGAACATGAGATCAATTATGTGACCCATGACCTAGAGTTGGATGCCATAATACATGCTTTAAAAATGTGGAGGCACTACCTCCTGGGTAGGAGATTTGTGCTTATGATAGACCATTGTGGATTGAGACACCTGTTTGATCAACCAAAATTCAATGCCAGGCAAGCTAGGTGGATGGCTCTCCTAAGTAAATTCAATTTCGAAATCAAACACATAAAAGGAAAGGAAAATAGGGTGGCCGATTACCTTAGCATAAGTATAAAAACGATTCATCTGGCAGCAGTAAGCACCTATGAAACTGATGTGTAGGAAAGAGTAAAAAATGCACAAGAGACAAATGCATTCTTGAAGATCGTGACCTCATACCTAAGACAAGATCCTACAGGGATGAAGTATAAACGTTACCAGAAGCTCAAGGAAGGGCTGCTGACTTACAAAAATAGATTGTATATTCCAAACTGTGACGACTTGAAGAGGTTCATAATGGATGAACTACATAAGAGACCATATACTTGTCACCCAGGATATCAGAAGATGATCACGACCACTAGGAAACAATTCTATTGGCCTGGGTTGAAGAAAGACATAGCAAACTATCTATCTAAGTGCCTAGAAGGACAACAAGTTAAGGCAAAACACTGGCATCCAACAGGATTGTTACAACCCCTACCAATCCCAGAATGGAAATGGGAAACCATCTCCATGGATTTCATCACCGGATTACCAAAGTCGACCAAGAAAAATGATTCCATCATGGTCGTGGTGGACAATCTAAGTAAGTCTGCCCATTTTGTCCCTGTCAAGTCAACCTGCAAGGCAATAGATATTGCCAACATCTTCATGAAGGATATATTCAGACTGCATGGCATGCCCAAGGAAATTATATCTGATAGAGACACCAAATTTACTTAAAGCTTTTGGAAATCCCTAATGGATGGCTTTGAGACTAAATTGTTGTTCAACACAGCCTATCGCCCTCAAACTGATGGACAAATACAAAGAGTGAACCAAATAGTGGAAGACATGCTAAGGATGCATGCAATGCACCAACCTAAGAAGTGGGAAGAGTACCTACCATTGGTAGAATTTGCCTACAACAACGGTTATCAAGAATCCTTGAAGATGATCCCTTTTGAAGCCCTCTACGATAGATAGTGCAAGATTCCAATCAGCTGGAATAATCCATTGGAAAGAATTTCAATTGGACCCGACATGCTGAAAGAAATGGAACAACAAGTAATTCAGATAAAGCAAAATCTGAATATTTCTCAGGATAGACAGAAAATTTATGCCGACAGGAAAATAACTCCCCGAGAGTTCAAGACAAGAGACCATGTCTACCTCAGAGTTAAATCCAGGAAGAGTTCCTTGAGAATGGGAGCCTGTGCCAAGTTGGCACCTTGGTATTGTGGACCCTTTGAAGTCTTAGATAGGGTGGGACCTGTAGCCTATACGCTAGCACTTCCTCCCACTGTAAAGGCACATAATTTTTTTCATGTTTCATTATTGAAGAAATATGTACATGATACTACTCATATAATTGACTGGTCCATGATCCAGGTGGATCCAGAGGGATATTTCCTGCCAAAACCCCAATGCATATTAGACAAGAAGGAAACCTCACTTAGGAACCGAACCATTGCACGGGTCAAGGTGCAGTGGAAACACTTTCGCTCAGATGAGGCTACGTGGGAAATGGAGGATGCAATGAGACATGCATATCCGATTTTGTTTACTCCTATACACACATGTCATGATGATAGATATAACACTGAGGATGATGTTCCTTTAAGGGGGAGGTGATTGTAACACCTTGTTTCCCCCAGTTTGTAAATATAACTATATGGGCCAAGGAACTATGGAAAACTTAAAAGTGTGAATGTTTGATTTGATGGACCTCGTGTAGAAGGTCGATGAATGTAAATTCTGTTATTTTAACAGAAAATGGTTACATGTTGCATGACTACTGAAAGAGGGTATGTGCTAAGAGAGACCTCAAAATGTTGTGAAAGGTGGTGGAGGGGACCATGAATGGTTTCATTAACCTCCACCAAGCCAGTACCATGCTGGAATTAATTGCTCAAATCAAAACAACCCTATGACCCAGGAATGAATTACAGTCGGGCTGGTAGGTGGGAAGGCCTCCTCAAGAGTTAATGAGGGGATGGGAAATACTACCCATACGTAAGGCTTCCAGACCTGACCACAGAATGGAAATTTGAGCCACACACAATCTTGTTGAGGAAGGAAAGAAAGGAAGTATGGTGGGCAGAGGGAGACCTGCAAAGAAAATGCAGAGATGAGAGAGGAAGCTCTCGGGTCCGAGGAAGGACTGAAAGAGGAACAACAAGTTCTGATCACAAAAAATAGAGATTAAGTTGGGAGAAGGAGAGTAACCTTTGTCCTGATCTATTTTTGTATTGGGAGAAGGAGAGTAACCTTCGTCCTGATCTATTTCTGTATTGGGATAAGGAGAGTAACCTTCATCCTTAACTTTCATTGAGCTGGAAGTAAGAGATTTAATATCAAAGCATCGTGTTTTAAGCTCCGGGGTGGCCAATGATAAATCCATTAGGAGTGACTGAGCCTATGGTTGGGTGGAAACAAGCACCCCTTTTAGTGGTCACATCATGCTCTATGGCTCTGATAAGTGTTTTCTTAACTTATGTTTTGAATTGTAAACAATGGATGCATGTGAGTATTTATATGTCTATACAGGGTTCTTTATTTGTATTAAATGATTAAGTTATGAGTATGCATGTGTTCCCTTGAGAACCTATATTTCTGCCTGATTTTCCATACACCCTAGTTTAGTCACTCGAAGATGCTTTCCTCGGGGATTTACATCACCATTCCAGAGTTGGAGCAAGCCTCTTGGCATAGCTACCATTTTGGTAACCTCACAAGTTACCTTGCCTTGATTAAGAGCTTAAAGCTCTGCAAGTTGGGAAGTTGTTTCCTTCAGATCTGTAGTCTAGGAGACTTTGAACCTGTGCCTATTTCCTTAACCAAATACCCGACTAAGAGCGGGGATCATAGCCCAAGATTTATATGAAGACCCATGTGACCTGGGTCTAGGAACCTTGGAACTTGAAGCTTCGATATGTCAAATTTTTACAACCATCGATCTATGGATGGAAATCGGGGGTGGGGAATCATTGCGGAGCATGAAGGTGAAAGTATCGGACGTGCTAGTTTGCAACCCACAATTCACCATTATTGTTGATCTCATCGGCTAGAAGATCAACGACTCTGATTCGACCAAGTTGGGTGAGTACTTCCAGATTGCGAATGTTAAGTTCTCTGATAAAGAGCATGCACGTTGGGACCCCACAATTACTGTGAATCATCGATCAACGGACACCTCAATACCGGTCAGATCATGAGTGCCAGACCCTGAATAGTTGCAAGATGGGTGGTCGTGATCCCTTTTGGAAATCTGTGGAGTAACGGAGTCCCTCGGTACCATCGGTCTGAGAGAATCGAAAAGCTCATAAGGGATAAAATTTTCAAGAATGAAGGAGAGATTCAAGATATCTAAACTCGTAGGAGGAATGAAGGCATAGGAATTTGAACATCTACCAAACTCTCCCAAGTCAGAAGACATCAAAAGCTCAGAAGGAGGAGAAACAACAACTGTCAGAATGACTGTGGGGAGAAGATTGGACCTTTAGATCAACGTCTAGGGAAGCAGAGGAGAAACACTAGGAAGAAATAGATCCTAACTGTCTGATATGAGTGCAAAGGGATGATATTCGTTTGATCTAAGGTAAGGTGCATGAGATTTAATGTTTGTGTGTACAGAAGGGTGGACTAGCCAAGGTCCCGAAGTCTTGAATTTGATTCTGGCCATTGATCGCCAGGAGACACGTGTCAGCAAATCAGTAACTCTGGAGAAATCACTTCGGGAGTTTTAGATTGAGAGTTGAAACTCCTGAAGCCTGGAGAGCCAGATTCCCAAAGTAAATCTCAACCATGAGAATGAAAGGGACATGTGGTAGAGATCCGTTGTCCTCGAGTGAAAGTAAAGTTTGAGATTTGAGGTTCCTGAATCCTGGAGATCCAAAGTAGATATGAACTGTCAGATCTAGAGGGACACGTGATGACAGATCGTGGAATTTGTAGGAATCACCTCGAGAGTTTCATATTGAGAGTTGAAACTCCCGAAAGTCGAAGCACCAAAGGGCCGAAGAACCGAGAGTCATTGATCTACGAGGAGACACTTGTCAACAGATCGTGAGATCCGGGTGAATTTTATTAGGGTTTCAGTTGAGAGTTAAGATTTCTGAACCCCGAAGACCCGAAGTGAATCTAGACTACCAGATCCAGAGGGACACGTGGAAGTAGATTGTGGAATCCCGAGAAATCTGTTTGAGAGTTTTCAGTTGATATTTGAGACTCCCGAAGTCCGGAGAGCTGGAGAGTCGGAGAGCCAAAGTAAATCTCAAGCATTGGATCGTCTGAGGAGAATCTGGACCGTCTGATCCAGAAGAGATGTGGTGTAGATCTGTGGATTCCAGGTAAAGTCTCGAAGTAATCCATAACCACTAGATCAAGAGGACAACTGGCATAAATATGTAGATTTTAGGTAAAGACCCGAAGTAAGCCTCAACCATTCGATTCAAGTGGACACTCAACATGAATTCACATACTTTGAGGGGAAGTGAAGTTGATATTTGAGATCTCAGAAGTCTAGAGACCTGAAGGAAATATCGACCATTGATCAAGAAAAGGGCAGTAAGACCATTGATCTAGTTGAAAGGTCAAATCCCCGAAGTGGAGGCAAAGCCGTTGATTGAAAAGGACAGGTGTCCGCAAATCATCGACTCTAGAAGATTGACATAAGAAAGAAAGGAAAGTTTGAGACTTGAGAATTCCGAAGTCCAGAATTCTGAAACAAATCACATTCGTTGATTTGAAAGAGGTCGGATCTGATCCACAACTTTGAAAGGGATAGATCTGAGAAGTCAGTTCAGAGACACTGTTAAGATCATGAGATCGACAGTCCCATAGCACTGTGGGGATCGGAGGTTCTCGAACTTTAAAAAGTTGAGGGCAGGCTGCAATCCAAACCACGGTTTTGGAGATAGGACACATAGAGGCTCGAGGAGAATTGCGGGTTGAAAAGTAGTTTGGTTTCAAACCGCCTTCGGTCGCGCCCAAAATTGTGTGTTTGCATGAGGTCATCACCCAAGGTCACATCTAAGGAGGGGCCAAGAGAAAGGGACTAACGCCAACTCCGAGACTTCATTGAAGCACGAAGGAGAAGGTCGCGGGTATCATAAGACCTGCACCAGAGGCTGAAAGGGCCTGTTTTTGATTAATAGGTGAGACTATCAAGGTCTCAAAGTATCGTTTTACTTAGAGAATCATAGAATCTTGATCGGAGGGTTGGGTTGAGTCCTGGAATTTCCAAATTAGAACCCATGGAGAGAGATAATTTGTTCCTGGAAGGAGGATGATTTTTTTTTATTTTTAGCCTCATCGTGGGTGTGTTACAGGCTTCTCCATATAGATCTCCTCATAGAGATCATCGTGAAGAAATTCATTCTTCGTGTCCATCTGATGGACTTCCCATCCCTTGGTTTCCGCAATGGAAAGTGCCAATCGCATGGAATCCTTCTTCACTACTAGAGAAAAGGTTTAATCATAGTCAATACCATGCACCTGCTGAAAGCCTTTGGAAACAAGCCTGGCTTTGTATATCCTAATATGTCCATCCATTGCACTCTTGGTCCTCTAGACCCATCTGCATATGAAAAGTTTCCTTCCAGAAGGAAGGGGAACCATATACCAAGTATGGTTCTCAAGGAGGGAGTTGTACTCCTCCTGCATGGTGGATTCCCAAAAGGGATTTCCAACATCCTCTCCATAAGACTGTGGATCTGAAGACTAAACCAAGAAAATATGCCTGGACAGAAATGGTTCAGTGGCAGTGAGTGCAACAAGAGGCTCCTCGAAATCAGATCAAGTCCTCCTAGTATTGGCTGGATCACCAACGAGATCCCCTGCATCCTGAAGAGTAGTTTTTTCCCACTTGGACCTCTGCTCTGGCTCTGCAACTGCATCTGGATGCTTTGAATCTGCATCTAACTGTACTAACTCTGAATTTGAATCATCTAATTCCTATGAATCAGAAATCTCGTCTGAAGAAGAATCGACATGTGCATGCTCATCATCTCGGACATGTGGAAGAATGAAGGTGTTTGCATGCGGTTGTTGAGGTGCATGCGAGACACTTTCCTCGAATTGGACACTTTGCTCGATGATGAGTCGGTCCGAGGAAATATCAATAAGCCTATATCCCTTCACACTGTTGGGGTATCCAACAAAAATTCACTCGATGATCTATTGATCAGGTGCCTTCCTCTTTTCAGAGGGAATCTGGGACCATGCACGTGAACAAAAAATGTGAAAGTGGGTCACTTCCAGTTTGAGGCCGCTCCAAGCCTCATAGGGGAGTCTTATCCTTGACAGATCAACGGGGATATTTGTTTTGGATGTATTTTGCACAATTAAGTGCTTTGGTCCATAGTCTCTGTGGTAGTGACTTTGCATGCAACATGTAAGATGCTATCTCCTTTAGAGATCTGTTTTTCCGCTCAACAACTCTATTTTGCTGCGGAGTATAGGGAACTGTGTGCTGCAATTGAATCCCTGCCTCATGGAAAATATTATGGATCTCGTGATTTACATATTCTCCCCCATTATCAGTTCATACAACTTTGATCTTCTTTACGGACTGTGTCTAACCAAGGATTTGAAATCTTTGAGTTGTTGAAAGACCTCGAATTTTTTCCTAAGAAAGTAGATCCATGTAAAATGTGAGAAATCATCAACAAAAATGAGAACATAATTCGATTTGTTGATCAATGGATGTGGAAAAGGACCCATGAGGTCATTGTCGATCAGATCTAAAGGTGCGTAGGCTCTCTGAGACTTTCCTTTGTCGAATTTCTCTTGAGGGTGTTTTCTGAGAAAACATCCCTCACATAATCCCTTGCAGAAATGGATGCCTGGTAGACCAATAACCAATCTTTGCTTGCTAAGTTGTTGCATGTATCTTAAATTCAATGTACAAACCTTTTGTGCCATATTCTACTACTTTCATCAGCATGAGTAAGCAGTAAAGAAGAATCAGGTTCAAAGAATTCAGAAAATGTATACAATCTAAACTAATGATTTACCTCACCGGTAGAAACCCTGGAGTTGGTTTGCATGTCGTATATGTCCATGACATTTGGTGTGAATATAAATTTATTTCCACTGTCAAAATTCATCATCTGATAAACAAAGAGAAGGTTGACAAAAAGTTTGTGAACATGCAACACATTCTCAAAGCTTTCGTTGGTGAGTTCAATCCTTCCTTTGCCGGTGACTTCGACAGAAGAGTTGTCCCCCATCAGAATAGGAGGACCTTTGCATGCATCCAATGAAGAATATACTTCTTTTGATGCATCCATGTGATGTGATTCTCTTGAATCTACGATCCAAGCATTGGGAGAGGAGTTGATGGCAATCAAGGCATGGTTAGAATTGCCTTTCTTGGAATTCTGATCTTCTGGCTTCTTCTTCTTGGCACCCTCGGGGATGCAATCTCCAAGTTTGTTTTGTTGAAGTATTTGAGTCATTAGATATTTTTTTTTTTGCATGCATGTGGATTCTGGATGGAATCCTTTGTGACAGTATGTGCATTTCTCCCCTTTTCTTCCCTTTTCCCTTTTGGATCCAGAGGCATCGGTGAAGGGTTTTGTGTACCCTTCCTTCTTTGGATGTGCATGAGATTTTTGTTTATCTTTATCTTTGTATTTATGATATTTGTGGCTTCCATCTTACATTGTGAGTGCATGCGCCCTTGGGCCTTTGATCGTGCCCATGTTGATGAGCTTGGTTTGCTCTTGTGTCAGAGACTCGATAAATTCCTCAAGAGAAGGCATCTTCCAGGTGGATCCAGAGGTGAATATGATAGAATGGAATGTGGATATGAATATAGAGAATTCAATACCAATCTTGGAGAGAATGGTGAGAACCATTTGTTTCTCCTTCTTTGATTTATCAACCCCGCAAGCTTTGAGTTGCGACAAAAAATCCTTGAATTTTGTAAAGAAATATTGGATATTGTCAAAGCTTTTTGGATCCAATGTGAGCAGTTCCACCTCCAACATGTCTCCCCTCATATCATCCTCTTTTCCAAAGATCCCTTCCAAGGTGGTCCAGGCTTCATTGGGAGTCTCACAGGAAGAAATGTGAAAAAGGAGATCGGGAGAAATAAGACTGCAAATTGTTTCGAGTGCCTCACCCATGCGATTTAAGTACTTGTATTTTTCTATGGTCGATTTCAGTTTTGTATCTGTATTCAAGTTTAACCTTTACAACCCTTTGGTTTGGATATGTATTTCTATTTTATCCTTCCATGAAAAATAGTTGTAAGGCGTAAGAATGAATTGTTTTTGGAAATCCATCTTTTCGCTGTCTTCAATCTTTTGTACCTGCAAATTTTTTTGGTGTAGCTTTTGATTAGTAGTCCATAGGCTCCGATACCATGTAAATGTGTTGAAACTACACATAATAGATCTATATAAACAATAATACACACATTTTTAGAGAGAATTTGAGAAAGAATGAAAGAATTCTCATTAATCGTTGTGAATAATGAATAATTTACACATGATATACTTTGTATAACTCAATGAGTGTGCACTGGAGGAGAACCAATGCGCCATAGTGGTGGTATAGAGTGATTTAGACACACACCAACAGTAATGGGAGTGAACTGCCACCTATTCTAGTCTCTTAGGCAGTTACGGGAGTGAACTACCACCTAGCTGAGTTAACTAGTCAACTAGACTTTAGTTAACTGACTGAACAAAGAGTAGTGAGGAGTAGATCAGGGAATTAAGGGTAATGTGCTAGTCTGGTGATGATCCCAAGGCAGGTGCGCATTATCTGGTGATGATCCCAATGTTGCATGGTGACAAAACCAATTCATCATCTAAACTCAACTCAACTAGTCAAACTAAAGTGTCAACTGAAAGAGAATATTCTCCAGGTGGAATATTCTCCCCTAAAATATAGGAGACTGGATAATGACTAAGTATGACTAATAAACAAGGAAAAACCTTAGGAAAAGGAAATCCTAGGTGTGTGTGAAGTAACTCCAATAGAACATAGCATAGGTTAAAGGTTTAATTGACAACTCATACGTGAGTCACATTGGTTATTATGGAATTAAAACGTTGGGTTGTGATCATAATTTTATATTCAAACAATACAAGTGAAATGCTCATATACAAGGATCCCAAAACATGATATATGCAGTTATTATATGGTTCATAGCTAACACTTTGAGCTCACATATATTGCATATGACAAAGTGTTGGGCGTATTGAAATACATTCCATGTGGTATATTGTTTATGATCTGATTTGATGTGAGGTAATGATCAGTAGGCCTGAGGTTTATTTGATTTGATACAATGGCAAGTCCACCTGCTATGAGGTTTTGGATTGATGACATGTCATTCATGTTAATGAAATGTTTGGTTGGAAACTTTGTCGAGCTAGTCATGCATTGAAGGCGACATGACATGGGAATTAACCTCACAGTCTCACGCACTATCACCCTCATATCACCTTAGATTATAATATTTTGTGTTGCTGGAAGTTGAGGAATGAGTACTAAGCTCTGTTAACCCAAACCCTCGCACCTAGCAGTTTTGGTAACAAACTCAACTTTGAATCCTAGTTTAAAATATGTCATTGTGCAAGGTATGAGTTACAGGTTTGTTTTACATCTGATACAATGCATTTGTTCGATCAGATTCATATCTGGTTACATGAATTGTGTGCATGAATGTCCTCTCTTTCCCTTCTCTGTCGTTTCTTGAAAGAGAAAATGAAAAAGATATTTCCTTATAGAAGATTGATAATATTCTTGGTTGCTCCCTCCATACTATCACTTTCCATATCATTTTATAATGAAAAGAAGAATTTTTGTACAACCCTTGTTTACATACGATTGAGATTCAAACTCAAACTCTCTCTATATGTTTATTTCTTTGGTCATTCTAGGACTACCCATTTATTTATATAGTTATGGAAATCTTGGTTTTTTTCGATTCTTTCTTGGTTTGCTCTATAAAGGATAACCATTTGTTCCATATGGGTCAGACTTAAATGGCATATATGCACCTAGAAGTGTCCAAGGTTTTGATTTTCAGATCTACATAATGGTTTCTCTTTTCCCATAAAAGGTTTAATACAAAATTGAACCCACTCACTTAAATATTTTTTGAGTTCCACCCCAAATTCCGTTATGATAAAAGTCATATCTTTGACAACGATTGTCATTACTATGAGGCCTAGAATTAGTGATCGATTTGAGTTCTTAATTTTTCTATATATTCAAAGTCTTTAGCACTCGGCCTTTCTCCTGGATTTATTAGTTTTGATAGAAGTGACAAGTTTCTAGAACCCTAGTCCGGTAATGAAATTTAAATTTCCAAACACAAATTGCTTGATCCATAGCCCCTCATTCCTTTTCTTTTCAATGGACAACATCTCGTGGTACATAATTGCAAGTATTTTTTAAAATATTTTACTTGTTGACATATTCATTCTTAGTATAGAGCCAAATATCAAAATTGTGGGTTTCAAAACCATTTTCTATAAACAATAGATTATGAGATTTGAACCCAAGTCTTTCAAACTCATATACCTGATTTCATTACTAGTTGAGTTGTGGTTTTTCTTATGAATGACCACGATTTGTTGAGGTTTTGGTTGATATATTTTTTGAGTTAAACAATGATATGGTCAATTTTTGTTTAAGCATCAGTGATCTTTTGCCTTCATTGTTAGTTGATGACAACATTATGGATGTGTTATAAGGTTTATACTAGTTATGATAGGGATGTCGTGAATTTTGAACTATGAATAAAGGATCATTGAAATGGAATTATATTTGTATTTGAAATATATGGAAAAATATCTTAGTATTATTCAGGTGTTTTACAACTCTACTACTTAAAATTTCTTGTAAGAAGGACGAATGAGGTTTATAAATGGCTAAGATGAGCATATATGGGACTGATGCTATTAGTTTACATATAATGATCCATATTTTGATTAAAAGAAGTGATGAAAGGCACTAGGATTATTACATAGATTCATCATCCCTTCATTAATTTCACTTTATGCAAACTATTCCCTCAAGTCCCATTCATCTTATTTCCTATTCTCTTATCTTTCATGTCCGTGTAATTAATATGAAATATATTGCATGAGAAATGGCATAGTTTCGATGTACAATAAAGAAAAAGCAAGATTTTGTTACAACAATTATGAATGATATGACTTAGATACATTTTTAGGATGGTTGTTTTGTTTTGATTAAATCAGAAAACAATAGAGACCATTTTGGTTGATGACTTGGTGAAATTGAAGTTCATTAAAATAAAGTCATATATTTATTATATAGATTTAGTTTCCCTCATCAATATCACTTTCCATACGTTATTTCCTAAATTCCCTATCATTAATTTCCTTTCCCCATTTCAGTATTATCTATATACTTAAATAATATGCATAAGAGAAAAATACAATTGATATGGACAACATGAAAAAATAACAGAGTCTGAGGATATAAAAGGATTTGAAATTTGTTAATTGTGTTTAGCCCAAGTGGTTTGTGTTGAGGGATGTTTTCCCCCCACCCAGGTTCAATTACCGCAAGTGACATGTTGATATCTTAAATGAAAAATCTATTGTAAATCCTCGGCTTTCTACAAAAACTAGTTTACCCTAGGTACTATCCTCGAAATGAGAGGAAGTTCCTAGTGGGTTTCCCCAGGAAGAATTCCAAGTAAAAAAAAAAGGATTCATAATTTATTATGGTTGATTAGTAAACACTTGTAGATATATTTTGAAGTAAAATATGGGCAGTATTCTTTATAGAAGTAATGATTAACATGTATGGTTTATAGATTAAAGTGTTGTTTATTGGATGTGGTTGATGGATGATGTAGTTCTATCCCTATTACATTTTCCCTTTTCATATCCTATTTGTGTTGTATGATTGTGTTATGTCAAAGCCAATCTAATCATAATGAAAAAGGGTATTCAATGTATTATCTTAATGTTATTTTATACTTGTACTAATTGAGATGAGCTTCTTCAATATAGGTAGCAACAAAGAAGGAAACAATGGAAGAAGAGGTCGAGGGCCTAACACCTTTTGGAAGCTTGGGGGGCATAAAAAACTAAGGTTATCTATTCATTTTGATACTAACTCTGATGAATTCCAATAGTTGATCCAAACAGGTAACTTGAACCTTGGTGGTCAACAAGCCTTAACACAACCCCAAGTAGCCCTAAATGATATCTTGCAACATAAACTTGGTATTAAGAATATCCCTGAGTCTCTTGTGCAGCCTAATATTGATGAATGAGGCAATTTACCTTCCAATCCTTCTATCAGTGTCAATCAGTGGCATATGCCCCCCCCTTCTCCACTGGTTCATATTGTTGTTGTTAGTGCATCTTTTCCTTTACCTCTAGTTCATCCAGTATCACGTGTCCCCACAATTGTTGTTACACATGAGCCAATGCCTCCTCCTCCTCCTCCTCCAAAATATCACAAAACCACACCTCATGGCTCTCAATTTGATAAAGGTAAGCAACCTATTACTTCTACCAGTATGGCCAAATCCTCTTCCTCTCCTCACTCAAGGATAAAATCAACAAGTAGTGGAAAAATAATTTTACATGAAGTGCATCCTGAAATCACCCAGCTGAAAGAAAAGAAGAAGTCCCAGTATGATGACTTTATTAAAGAAAGAGATGAGATTTTCAAGAAAAAAATTTCTAAATTTTTTTAATTATGTTTGGATTGATTTTGACTATGACACTATTTGAGGATAGAGGGCGGAACAATGATATTTTATTTTGAAAACTTTTAAATATCATGCTATTTTTTTATGGGAGACGCAAATAGTTTATGCCATGGTGTTTGAGATGCATGCTTTTTGTATGTTATATGATGCTGATATATTTTATATTTGATTGATTATATGATGAAGTGAAAAGGAACAACTATTTATGATTTTTGAAAAAAAGAGATGCAAAAATAGAGGGGGACCCCACCTATTTATTTATTATTTGTCCTTATCAATAAAGTTATTTCCCTATTTATTAACTAAAGTTATTTAACTTTAGTAACTAAAACCGGTTCAACTACTTGAGGAACTACCTTTTGGAGAATAAAAGGAAGAACCAAAGGGCAAAGAATATATGAGAAAATAGAGAGAAACATTTATGATAAGGTTTTTTCTTGTTTCATATTGGAATTTATAAATTTCATCGTTTCATTTTCTGAGTTTCTTAAAAGGGACAAATCCTCTTGTTGACACCAAGATATTTCTAAAGGTGGAAAATAAGAAAGGACTTATAAGCATTGATATTTGACATGCTTCATAAGGTCATTCATTTCTCTTTGTAGTTTGTGTAGTTTTATTAGAATATCTGAATTAGTTTTCAGTTTTGATAAAGATTATTTTGCAGAGTCAAGACTTGGTGGACTTGTGATTTGGTTGATCCAATTTATTCAATCTTGGTCATTTTCTTTCAGACTCTAGTTGTCTTTGTATTTGTTAGGACCACACAATGTACCTTTTTGCCTATACTTTTTGCCACTATTATACTCTTGATCACCCATATTTAGACTCATACTATCACTTTATCTGATCATCCCAAAGGTATACAACGTTCCTTCTCATTACTATACGTTTAATCTGTTTTGCATAATATTTTACATCACTCTCGTACTTGACCATTGATTAGAAATGCATAAGTGTTCAGAACTGCAGATTAGCATTTCAGGTTGTTGCTGAAACACATAACTGTCCAAGTTCGCTGTTGCTGAAACACAGAACTGATGCGGAAACACAGAGCTGCTATACAGTCTAAGGTCGCAGATGTTGAAACACAGAGATGCTATATAGTCCGAGGTCACAGATGCTGAAACACGGAGCTGCTATATAGTCCGAGGTCGCAGATGCTGAAACACGGAGTTGTTACACAGTCCAGAGTTGCAGATGCTGAAACACAGAGGAAACCGCCAAGACCGACGATGCTGAAACACAAAGGACTCCGTTACAGTCAGCGGTCAACAAAGCTCTAATCGTCGCTCCTACACAAGAATGCCGACACAGTCAGAGCGCAATTCACGTGGCTGAAACAACCCGCGAATTGCGATGCTGAAACAACATCAACAACAACGAGAAGGAGATGTTACACCAGTCGTAACAACAATACCTCATTTAGCTCCTGTAATAGCATTCGGTTGCGTAAGACTAGGACATCCTATGCTGGTTTAGAAAGTAGATCCGACTAAAGATAGGACTCAGATACACATTGTAAATTACTGTATCGAAGGGATTCGCTCTTTAAAGAAGAGGAAATCATCATTCGAGGGATCCAAGTTTTATATATTGAAGAAGCTCCAAAGAAGAGGGACGTATTCCATTTCCAGATTGTAATATGATGTTTTGACAGATGAATAAAAGACTGCTTTGAGTATCCTTCTCTAGCTTTCTCGTTTCAGGGGAATCTTGTGAGAAGGGAGGGCCCACCTTCTTCACAAGATTCACCCATTAGTTTTAGAAGTGTGTTAGTACAAATTCTGTTTATGCTTTGATTTAAATTTTGTTTGCTGAAACACTACTTTTAATGAATTCCGCTTTGCTGAAACACTACTGACTCTGTCTTAGTCTATTGAATGAAAATTGTAATTCTTTTTATTAGCAATCTTGTGTGATGATTTTATGAGGCTAGCCAGAGACTGGGTTAAGGGTTCCTACTCAGACAGGAAGGAATCAAAACATCCTGTCCTCTGTAGATTTCATTTAATTCTGCAAGTGTGCTAGCTAGAGATTGGGTTAAGGGTTCCTGCTCAGACATGAAGGAATTAGAACATCCTGTCCTCTGTAGATTCTATTATGCAAGTGTGCTAGCAAGAGATTGGGTTAAGGGTTCCTGCTCAGACAGGAAGGAATCAGAACATCCTGTCCTCTGTATATTTCATTCAATTCTGCAAGTGTGCTAGCCAGAGATTGGGTTAAGGGTTCCTGCTCAAAAAGGAAGGAATCAGAACATCCTGTCCTCTGTAGATTTCAATCATTCCTGCAAGTGTGCTAGCTAGAGGCTGGGTTAAGGGTCCCTACTCAGAAAGGAAGGGATCAGACTATCCTGTTCTCTGTAAACCTCAATCTCACAAGTGTGCTAAACAAAAATAGGGCTTAAGGTTCCTGCTTAGAAAGGAAGGAACTGGATGGCCTTATTCTCTGCTAGATAGAGTTATCTTTTTCTACATTACTGTTTTCATGAAAGAGTGTCAGTAATGAAGTCTCTGTTTGAGAGTAAGGGTCTTGTTCTCTGGTTGCAGAATAGTTGTTCTTTCCCATTGCAAGTGTTATTCTAATGTAATCCAGGATTCTTAGATTAATCTTTAAGATCTGCAATAGGGAAGTTGCTTTCCTGTGATTTAATTCAGAACTTTAGTTTATTTAAGCAAGTGTGATTAGTATAAGTTTCTTTACTACAACGCTAAGTTGCTTTTGGAATTGAGCATATATAGTGCGTGGTTATCTTTGAAATAAAAAGACTTCCCTGGGTTGATAATTTATGTATCACTTGATTGTTTGAATCAATTAAGCAATTATAGTGACCAACAGTATTATGTTTAATTTTATCTTAGACTTCCAAGTCTAGTCTTGGTCCTCACCCTCACAAGGGTTTGAAAAGAGGTATTTTGGTTGTAACTCAAAAAAACATTTATTAATAAAATATGGTTATTCTCAATTGAGGCTTGTATTTCTGATTGTTTATTGTTATATTCTTTATTTCATTCATTTTAATATTTTACAAGCATTTACATATAATATGTTTTCATTGTTTTAGCATAAACACACAACTTTATAATAGCATTAGGTCCAAGAACATATTTCTTGAGAGTTGATTGATATTTTTGCATAGGCTATAAACCCAAGGTAACATTCCCACCCATCTTACCTTAGCCTAGTAATATTAAAAAATGATTGAGAGAGAACCTTCCATTCCTTGCCTTAACATTTTTTTGGCAACCATACTGGGGAGTTATGTTTTTCTCTGCAATTTTTTTCTTTGTATATTCTAGTTTGTATTGTTTTATTAATGACCTTTCCTACCCGGTCGCCACCTGGTTTTAAATTTCCTAATCAAAGAAATATTTGTGCTTGTCTTTTTTATTTTACTCTTGAAACTGACTGCACCCGAGCAGAAGTTGAGCATTCTTGGGAGGCCATAGCTAGATACATTGAAACTCATTACCAAAGAGAAGTCCTTCAAAGGCGATCTCAAAATAGGGCTCCTCAGTGAATAATTGTCTTATTTCCACTAATTCTCATCATTCTAGACGTTTAAGAGGTCAATCACCCAAATTTGATCCTTTCCTAGAAATAGGAAGGAAAAAAATTGTTGAGAATCTTCAGTCTACTTAGAAGATCTTCTTTTTCTGATTCTTCTTCAGAAATAATAGGTATTTTTGTATCCTTCCCTCCTTGGAATGCCACAATTACTTCATCCAGTGGTGGTTATGGTAGTTATGGTGTTTCTACATCATCACAATCTTAAACATCTTTCTTGATAGGAAGTATGTGCAACCATTATAATATTGTTGTTTCCACTACGAATCCAGCCAAAGTAATTTAACAATTTGGTTTATTCAAATTTGAAGAATATTTGGACGCTACTCCATGGCATGTGTCTTCTCCACTTAATTTAGCTCCAGCTACAACTCCCTTGCCTAAATTCAAAGACCATTTTCCCAATTTTTCTGGAAATGGCACTATATCGATTAATGAGCATCTCATTGCCTTTTCTAACACTTGTCATAACATTGGGGCAAATGATGATAATGTTTGTATGTGCCTTTTTTCAATTCATTATAGGGAAAAGTTGTAGCTTATTTTTTTGATTTGCCTCCAAAAAAATTCCTACTTGGAATGAATTATCTTATTGGTTGAAGTTTACATATGACAACCCCAAATTCCAACAGATAAGCTTAAAGATTACAATAATCTTGTTTATAACAAGGGTGAAACCATCAAATATTTTAAATTGTGTTTCACTAAATTGTATAATCAAATCCCATATATAATCAGACCTCATAATCACGTCGATTTGATGCATTACTATAATACTTTACTTGCATCTTATAGACATAGGCTCTAAGAAAAGAATTTTGATAATCTAGGATCTGCTTTACAAACCTCCTTGGAATTTGAGGGACAATTGGTTAGGATAGGTCTTCCAAGTGAAGATTATGTTAAACAAAATGACATTTCAACTGTTTTACAGTTGGTACATAATATTTTGAAAGAAAATATGTGACTTTTACATCAACCCCAGTTGAAACTTCCACATAGGCTACTTTTAGAAATTAACCAACTAATTTTCAAACTAATATTCAACCAAATGCTATTCTTTCAAGACTCTAGTGCAATTTTTGTGATGATAACCCCGATGAGAGTACCCGTGAGGTCAAAAAGGGAGCACAAGATAAAATCTTTGGAAAAAAAGTTGATACAACTATTGTTGCCTTAGATTGGACTCCAGAAGAGGATGTGATGATGGTTGATACTATAAATAAGTCATGTTAGGGTATTTATACACTTAGGAGTTTGTTAAGATCTACTTGGTCTAATGTGTTGTTAGTTAAACGTGTGTTTCTTAGTGTGTTTCCTTAGTATGCATTAGTATGCATTTGTAGTTAGGAAATTCGACAGTCACGATATGTTCCCGACATAGAGTGATCTTACAATTAATATTCTCCTCGATCTTAACGACCATTGATTTGTGGATTAACACCCAATTGGTCCATGATATATATTTAAAAAGCATGGAGGGTCATTTTTCAATGATCGATTGTGAGAAAATCTCTTGTAAAATCTCTTTGTAATCTTTTTTCTTTTGCATTAATAAACTGCTCCAAGTGGTCGCGTTGGTTGGGGCCGTGGATGTTTCCCTGCAAGGGTTTTACCACGTCAAAAAATCGGTGTGTTGGTCTTTGATCTGGTTGTGTGAGTGGTTACTAAAGGTGATCATCCTCTGTTGGAATACATGTGTTGTCAAACATGGTATCAAAGTCTGTTGGAAGACCCGATCATGTTGTAGATCGAGATCGTGAAGCTGAGTTGTCTCATCTCCATGTTCTGCCATCTTCATACATTTCTGGGCCGAGATGATTGTTCCATTGCATCTGGAGTGCTTGTTTCATTCAATAACATTTTTCATTTCACTCGAAAAGGTTTTCGTTTTCCGAAGATACAACCCTTTCAACTAGATCTAGAGGTATACAACCTGAATACACCCTTTTTAATTTTTTGCAGAGTATTATTTCGGTTTTATTTTGATTTTATATTGTTTGTTTTTGGATTGCTACTCTTTTAGATATGCATATGATCTTTGCCCCGCGCCATATGCGATCTCGGAAAATCAGAAACATATAGGAAAAGGTGCATTTTCCATGTAAGCTAATCAATATCTAACCCTTGTTGTCATCGAGAAACAATTTTTTTTTCTTGTGTGAAAAGAGTTTTTTTTAGCACGGTCTCCAAGGTCGTCAACAACAACAACAATCCTCTTGCTAAATAATACAATATGTTTTGCTAGCTCACTTGGTTAAAAGTTTCCTTATTAAGTAAGAGGTCTTGAGTTCAAGTCTCTCTTTTTGTTACTTTTTTGAAAAAGTTCATGCTCCATTGTAAAGTGTATTTCACTTCAAGCATAAAAGTGAATCACTAAAAGTAGCTTTAATATTTTATTGTAGAGTTATTTATTTTGTATGCATCTTTTCTTTTAAAAATTAATTTCATTGTAAAAGTAATCCACACTTCCTTTTATAAAAGTGGGTCACTTCATAAAGAAATTTACACCACCACGTGGTCCTTTGGTGTTATAGCAAGATTTGCCTCACCCTATGCAAATTTTCTCAAAAGACCTTTGTACATTTCCCTATGCAGACTTGAAGTCCCTTTTTACAGTTCCCAGAGCTAAAAATAATATTTTTCCACCTATATGTGCCCTAACTATTATACATCATGCGTATATGTAGGTTGCACCACTACAGCCCGCGTACAACGGATTTTGTGACCAAAATTAAAAAATGGTGTCAGGTTTCCATGTCACGTCACAAGATCCATGATCATTGACCTTCCATATATTGGAAAAATTTCGAGTCGGCCCTTCAGTTCCATTTGAAGGCTATAAATGGGCCATATCCAAGTTGTGGAAATGAGGAGAAGAATTCAACTTTGAGAGCAAAGTTACTCTGGAGAAATTATTCACTTCATATTGATTTTGCATCCCTTTGTCATTTTAAGTCTGAACACATTGTTCATCTCCCAAGCTCTTCCCTACTTGATTGAGAACCTCATTATCTCTCTTATATGATCTTTCCTTTGGTGGAGGATTGAAGTGGTGGAGGCCCGACTGGAAGGGACTTAGTTTCTCAGTTCTGAACTGTGCCGACACATAAGTTTGTAATTCATTCACTTCTGTTGATTACATTTTTATGGAAAATAATCTTTTCTCGTCCAATTAGTATCTTGCAAATATTTGAATTGTTATTCCATGGGAATATTTGTTATGAATGTTGATGGATTATGCTATTGAATGTGCTAACTTTATATATTATCACCATATGCTTGTGTTTCTTGGTTGTTGAGGACAAGTTGCAGGTGTATTTCTTTGAGTCAAGTGCTCAATGGTGGACTTCATCAAACATCTATAAGATGTAAGCTCTTTATCTTGTCTTGTTAGAATATTTTCTTATATAGCATACCTGAGATTAGAGTTTATTTCTGCATTCATTTCTGTCTATTGTGGTTTACCCCTGGCCATTGAGAGATTTTTCCTCGTAACAAAATTGGCGACCATACTGGGGAAGGAATATTCTTTTTAGGGTTTAGAGTGTTTTTCTCCTTTGATTTATCTCGTTTATATTGAGTTTATTATCGTCTGATTTCTTGACATCCTTTGTTCATTTTGAGTCTGAGTTTCTTAGCCTTATCCTTAGCCTGAAAGTATTTTAACACATATACATGGGTTTTTACCTAACAGTCATGTACATACACATGTTGTCCTTTTGAAAGAGGTGTATATATGTGGTTTTCCCCTGAACAGTCGTGTACACCATCCTTTTTTGCTTGGTTGCTGAGTTTAATGTTTGTTGGGTAAGTTGTGATGGTTGCTGACTTTTCTTGGGTCTCTGTTATGACTGTTAAGTGCCTGTAGAATGATAGGAAACCTTTCTTTGGTTGAATTTTTGGGCGGTTCCTTTCTCATCATCCTTTTCGTTGATTGTCCTTGCATCTTGGGCTGGGTGTTTGCTTCTTGATATCCTACTTGGTTTGTCTCTGTTTATATACAGTAGAATCTTTATATCAAGTTGTTGTTCAGTCCTTGCATTTTCATTCTTTTATAATAAAAATACAAAAATATTAAGCATTTTGCATTGTTGGCATTTGATCTTTTGGGTCCTTATCATTGATCTTAGTACATGTATAGAAACATTGCAGCTTATTTTGGAATTGCATAACTAAATTGAAAATTGCATTTTGAAAAGATTATCATTTACTGGGAATTGAAGTTAGGACTTTTCATTTTATTCATATTCATTTATTTTACTTGTTGATTCATAACATCATTAGTTTCATGACCACACCTTTTTGAGTAAGCTAGGCCACTAAAAGAAACACTGATAATTTAAAATTGATTAGAAACAATTTTGTTTTCTAGGGTGCACAAACTAGCTTAGGATTTAGAGCCTTGGAATAGGATTTTGTGAGTAAACTTCTCCAAGGATATTAAATCAACATATCTGTCTGACTAAATCCATTGTATAATTGATGACGTCAAGAGGCTCCACTTACACTGGAGTTAAGAACAAGGTCGTGTGAGGTTGGTTGAGGGGATATCCCCCTAATACCTTCTTAGCATCAGATATATTTCTGGGGATATATTTGTATATGGGGATCTTGATAGTACCTTTACCTCTGTGAGAGGCATTTCTTTTGAGGTTTCGGGATATGTTACCCTGCCCATACGGTATATCTGAATTACGACTATTCGTCTGCGCATCGGTTATATCATGGTTTCTTAGTTGCTTGACATAGGTACCACATAGGTTACTTGCAGGGGTTATTCTACAAGTACCCTGGGTTAGATAAGGGTTGGAAAACACGCAACCTTTATGGAGGCTTACCTCTGTGGGGGGATCTAACCGACTGGTTGTTAAGCCCACAAGGGCCCTTATAATTGATTTTGATACCTCCGATCTTTTGCAGGGAGTCTCAAGCCCCTCTTGGGTGAGGCATACCTACTTTAGGGAGGGAGGCCCCTTTCAACCACTTTATCTTGTTTGTGTGCATATTGGCCTTTTGTTTATTTTGGTGTGCTCTTTGATCATTAGTTGACCTTAGGATTTTTTATTGCGTCGTGATTTTTCATTATTATGGATAGTGGAGTCCCTTTGAATCCCTCATTTAGAGATACCTCCCCCATGACATTCTCTCATTTCATGGGGACAAATCCGTCTATGTTTCATAATGGTATATAGAATCATGATACTTAGTCAATACCTAGTCTTTAATCATCTTCCTCTTGATATGAAAAAAACGCTTTCACCTTTTCCATCCTCTCTCTCACCTGCTTATATGAATCCTAGTTTTGGATTTGGGGGCATGATAACTCCTTTTCCTACATCTTCGTTTGATGGGAGTTTGGAATATCCCTTCTTATGCACCCAATCCTAGCTTCAATTTTTCAGGAGCAAGTGCTCAATGGGTGGTTATTCTACTTATTACACCTCGTCCATATATCCTTCATCTTCTATGCCAGTTCATGCGAACACTTTTCCCATGACGAACCTCCATCTATCCTCTAGTATTTCATACAGAGGGAGTCATTTTTATGGTATGGGCTACCCCCTTCATGGAATCCCTTTGTCTGGGGACAATATATATCCTCACATGAGTAACCCATGTCGCACTTTTTTCTCTTAGCAAGCATCTGCTTCGATGACGATGCCTCTATAAACCTCTATGGATCAATTGGGAGGAGGATACTAACCTGCAATGCAGGGACAACATGTAAACTAGAATCCTTCCTGGCCTGCAATTCCTCAAAACCAGTCTTTCTTGGGACCTTGGTCTCAAATTCCTCCGCAACCGTCGCCACCAGTCCAGTGGATGCAATTCATGCTCGAGGCACAACTCTAGTCTCCATGATTCATACTGACATCACATCTCCAACCCCGGTCATGCATGTTGGAGAGTCATCACCAACCTCTGTACATCATGTGGGGGATGAACCGCTAGCCTCTGCCAGTTACGTTGAGAGCATGTCACCAGCCATTGTGATTGAAGCTGGGGGAATTCCCATGATTGAGAAGCCTTGATGTATAGGACGTAATCCCAAGTTCCTTTGTAGGCTTTGCAAAGGAGGTCATTGAACTCGCTTGTGCCCTACTATTGTGGTAGTAGAAGAAGTGCAGTCCTTGTATGATAAACCTTCGGGTTTGGAGTCATCTTTGGTTTCTCGACATTCTATCTCTCCTTGTATTGACACACAGTCATCTCGATGCAGTCTTCACCCAACGCCGCTCTTGTTTTGAGGAGTGAGGCTTCTTTTGACCATGTCATTAACATTTCTAGTTCTACACCTTCTAAACAAGGGTGAGTTTTACTCTCCCCGAGTACTCTCCCTCCAAGTCTTAGAGAGGTCCCCTTTGACTGGGATGGTCTTGTGGGGTATCAAATTCCTTCTTCTATGCCCTTTCAAATAAGGGGCGTTCTTCGATACATCATTGAGAAGGTAACCTTCGTGAGTATTTTAGCCCCCTCTACTGGGAAAGATCTAGGTTTTCCAAAGCTTGTTTCATTTGTTTGTAACTTGTTGACCTTTCATATAAGTCCTGCATGGGAGCCCTGGCCTCCCCCATGACACACCGCTTAGAAAAATCCCAATGAGTCTTGTTTAATCTCTTTTCTGACTCTCTCAAAAAGAGAAAAGATTGTCAAGTGAACTTGTCTCTTTCACACTCGTAAATTGGATTTGAAAGGATGTCTATTTGGTGTAAGTTTACCCCTTTTTCAAACCAAGTAGACTAAGATTACGAAAAAAGACATTTTTTGGCGTTAAGTTGTAATCGCATCTCATTCTCTTGCTTGCAGTATTAAGCCTATTGTTGGTTCTCGCTTTTGGATTATAAGCCTATCACCTCAACATTTTGCATCATCAGCCAAGCAGAGCCATGTTTATATCCTTTGTAGCTTGAAACCCTATACCCAAGAGGAAACATTCCCTCGGGTGTCCATATCTCGCATGCACCTCCTTGCATTGAGAATAGGTATGTTTCACCGCTAGAACTAGTTGCTTACTTGCGACACTTGTTTCCTCCTATGTATCATAACATCCATTTGACTACGAAAAAACAAAAAAAGATGGGCGGGGAAGGAATATTTTCTTATATTGGAAACAGTCGTGTTGCCTTTGAACAAAGGACAAAACTTTTGAGTCCACTTGTCATCAAAATTTTGTGTTTAGCATGACCTTAGGAAGCTGAGCTCATTATGCAGAGTTTACTCCCTCGATTAGTTACTCTTCTAGTCCCTATGGAGAGTTTGATTGATGCCTCTTGCATATCAAAGTTTCATCATTGAGTCTATGATGCTAGAGTCTTCCATATGTCTCATGCTCTTGTTCAAAGGATATTTATCAACCTGTGTCATCCATTCCTAAAAAATCTTGACTTTTCATGTCGGCCATAACCTTGGTATGTCTCAGAATTACATGAAACTATAGTCCTATCATGCACCCTGGTCCTACTTTCATCATTCATAGGTAACCTTGAACCCAACAGTCAATATTTCATCATTGGTCGCTGACTGGGGGGTTTCCCTTGTGTTTGACAACAAGAAATCTATTCACACATTGGGATTCATGCAGTGTCTTGGATGCCATTATCCTTATTGGTGGTTTCCTCTCCTTTTTCAGCGGTTTTCCTTATTGGTTTCCATTCAAAGGGTATTTTTTGTGTCCCCCTTGCATCTGGCACACACAAAAGATGCACAAAGTCGTTGGTTTGTGAACATGTTCTTTGCTTGATTTCCTCCAAATCATCAAGCTCTTGCTTTGTACCTTGTGCTGAATGATGAGAGATGCCTCAATGCTCTCCTTTCAGTGGGTCTCCTTCCATCGAATTCAGTCCATTTATTCTGGAAATGAGACCTAGAGTCCTATGAGTACCTAGAGGCTTGTAGTCATTAGTGACAGGTTCTCCCACCATCGACAGTTTGGAATACATCAATGTCTCATGATCGATGAATTTTTCAAGTGTTCGACCTGAACGCATTTATTCATACTTGTAAGAATGTATTCAGCGCCTTGATACCTACTTTCATTATCGGTAGGATGTCTCACATTTGTTAACAATATACCTTAATGATCGGTAATAAAATGAAGTCTCATTGTGTTCGACCTCAACTCCTTTATTCACATGATGTAGACTTGCACCTTTGGTGGATCGTGTCTAAGACTTGAAGACATCAGTTCATAGTCACAACTTTCCTGAGTTGTTGCTATCTTTCATTGGAACAATACCTATGTGACTTCAGTGATCATGGGAGATCAGATTGTACTTCATTGTATACATATATCTTCAGATTGATTTTGAGATGAGTTTTACTGGGCCTTGTTCATGACTATGATAACCTTTGGCATGTAGCCACCTTTGTATTTCCTATTCATGGCCATGAACAACTATTTGGTATATTTTCACATGGATCTGCAATTTAATTCAAATTAGCAGCCATGTGTGCAAAATCAGTACAGATTGTGATATTCTCATGAGCAACTAGTTCGTCTAGCTGGGTCTCCATTACTCCACTTCTGGGTATTATAATGTATTTTGGCTATCACATATACTTCTTTGACCTCACACATTAGGGGGCATCTATCATAGCAATATTTATCTCACCCTATGTAAATTTGCTCAGAAGGATTTTTTCCATTTCCCTATGCAGACTTGAAGTCCCTTTTTATAGTTCCTAGAGCTAAAAATAATATTTTTCCACCTATATGTGCCTTAAATATTATACACCATGAATATACGTAGGTTGTACCACTACAACCCACGTACATCGGGTTTTGTGCCCAAAATTAAAAAATGGTGTCGGGTTTCCATGTCACATCACGAGATCCATGATCCTTGACCTTCCATATACTAGAAATGTTCTGACTCAGCCCTTCAGTTCCATTTGAAGGCTATAAATGGGCTATATCCAAGCTGTGGAAAAGAGGAGAATAATTCAACTTTGAGAGCAAAGTTACTCTGGATAAATTATTCACTTCATATTGAGTTTGCATCCCTTTGTCCTTTTAAGCCTGAACACATTGTTCAACCCCCAAGTTATTCCCTACTTGATTGAGAACCTCATTGTCTCTCTTATATGAGCTTGCCTTTGGTGGAGGATTGAATTGGTGGAGGCCCAACTGGAAGGGACTTATTTTCTCGGTTATGAAACATGCCGACACAGAAGTTTGTAACTCATTCACTTTTGCCGACTACATTTTAATAGAAATACTCTTTTCTCGTCCAATTAATATCTTGCAAATATTTGAATTGTTGTTCCATGGGCATATTTGTTATGAATGTTGATGGATTATGCTATTGAATGTGCTAACTTTATATATTATCACCATATTCTTGTGTTTCTTGGTTGTTGAGGAAAAGTTTCAGGTGTGTTTCTTTGAGTCAAGTGCTCAATGATGGACTTCATTGAATGTTCGGACGAGATAGGCTCTTTATCTTGTCTTGTTAGCATATTTGCTTATATATCATACTTGAGATTAGAGTTGATTTCTGCAGTCATTTTCGTTTGTTGTGGTTTACCCCCGGCCATAGTAAGATTTTACCTCGTAATAGAATTTTCTTGTGTGAAAGAGTTTTTTTTTAGCACACTCTCCAAGGCCGTCAACAACAACAATCCTCTTGCTAAACAATACAATATGTTTTTCTAGCTCACTTGGTTAAAAGTTGCCTTATTAAGTAAGAGGTCTTGAGTTCAAGTCTCTCTTTTTGTTACTTTTTTTGAAAAATTTCATGCTCCATTGTAAAGTGTATTTCACTTCAATTATAAAAGTCAATCACTATAAGTAGCTTTAATATTTTATTTTAGGGTTATTTATTTTGCATGCATCTTTTCCATTATAAAGTAATTTCATTGTAAAAGTGATCCCCAGTTATTTCTATAAAAGTGGGTCACTTCATAAAGCAATTTACACCACCACGTAGTCCTTTGGTTATTGTTTATGCATTTTTTTTAAAAGTGCATAACTTTCACATCCGAAGTCCGTTTTCAGTGCCGTTTTTTTTAAAAACCACCTAATATTTCGAGATATTTCCATCCAGATCATCAGTTTTAGTTTTTAAATCCATATTATCTACATATTTAATATGGCTTCTTCAAGTAATATTTTTCTTACCAACACCAACTACTTCCAATGGAAATCCCATATGGAGGATTTATTAAGAAGTAAAGGCTTGTACCAGATTACCTTAGGAAAGGAAAAATAACCTATTGATGCTGAAAGAAAAGTCAAATGGGATAATAGGAATGAAAAAGCATGTGGACTAATCGAAATGTTCATCTCTCCTGATATAAGGTTCCACCTTAAATAAATTGATGACCTTGATGAAGCTTGAGAAAATATTGAATCTGTGTTTGGTAAACACAATATTATTTGAGCACAACAGTTAGAAAATCAAGTACTGACTTTAATTCCAAGTGATTTTTCTTACATTGAAGACTATCTATCTAAGTTTAAAACACTCAAAATTTTATGTGAAGAATGTAAGATAAAGATGGATGAAGAGTGTTTCATCTATCTTCTTCTTTCTAAGCTAGGTAGTGCATATTATGTGTTTGTATCTACATTTTATGCCATGAGAGAGGATTTAGGGAAAGCTTATCAAAAACCTACTCTTGAGTCCTTTTGTGATGCTTTGATTAGAGAGCAAGATAAGCTTGTACAACTTGGAATGATCAACACTACAGGTACCTCCAACAAAGCCTTAGTCATCCATCATAAAGATAAACCCAAGAATCCCAAGAAGAAACATCCTCACCACAACAACAAGCAACATAAGGGTCCCAAACCCACTCAGACAACTTCTTCTCCTAATGGTGACAAAGGAATAAAATATAAAAATAAGAAGACTTCCAAACATTGAAAATTTTGTGATAAATACGGTCATGATGAGTCCAAATGTTTCAAGAAGATGGCAGCTTTAGAAGCAACGATGAAGAAGCACAACATTAGTTTTGATTCTACTTCTTCTTCTTCTTCTCATGGACATGCAATTTATGCTTCTGGTTTCTCCTTCAATACAACTTATACTTCTTCTTATGATGAGTGGCTTATTCATTCTGGAGCATATTATCATATGGCTAGGGATAAAGACATATTTTCTGCTCTAAATGAATGTAACACCAAGAAAATGTTTGTTGGTGATGATAGATCTCTTAGTGTTGTAGGATCTGGAACAGTTCAAGTAGAAAATGGTCAATTCAATGATGTATTATGTGTTCCAAGTCTTTCTTGTAACCTTCTATCAATATATTAAATCACTCATTCAAGTGAAGGTAAAACCGTATATTTTTCACCTCACCAAGTTGTAATCAAGGATCTAAAAGATCCTAAGGATGTTCTTGCAACTGGAATTGTTGATGATATTACCAGGTTGTAAAATTTTGACAACTTTGGGTCATCATCTTTTTCATTAGTTTTTGTTTCTCATAGCGATGACTTGAGCAAACTTTGGCATGAGTGGTTTGGAAATCTAAACTATCGCTCATTGCAGCAACTATGTAATCAAAAGATGGTGACTGCTCTTCCTCATGTTTCATGCAGAGATGGTGTTTGTGCCAGTTGTGTTCTTGAAAAAAATCATGGGGAGAATTTTGACAAACATGCATCTTGGCATGCCTCGGGCCCTTTGCAGCTTGTTCACAGTGATTTGTGTGGTCCACTTGTTCTCCTTATTTTTCCGGGTGCAAGTATTTCTTAACTTTCATTGATGACTTTTCCATACGTACTTGGGTTTACTTCTTAAAACTCAAGAGTGAATTTTTTGACAAGTTTTTGGCCTACAAGGCCCGTATAGAAAATAAATATAGACATCAAATTAAAAGGTTAAGAACAAATAATGGAGGTGAATATGTGAACAATAATTTTACAAGTTACTACACTACAAAGGGCATCCAAATGCAACACATTGTTCCATATACCCCAAAACAATATGGTGTTGCTGAGAGAAAGAACCACACATTAAAAGAAGTGGCTAATTGTATGATCAAATCTAAGGGATTAAGTCTAAAGTATTGGGCGGAAGCCATCAACTGTACAAATTACATAGTAAATTAAACTCCCATAAAGGCTCTTAAAAATATAACACCATAAGAATCTTGGACTAAAATTAAACCATATGTAAGTCACTTCTGTGTATTTGGTAGTATAGCATGGGCTCACATTTCTGATGAGAAAAGGAAAGCATTGCAACCTAAAAGTGAGAAGTTTATATTTTTTGGTTATTCTAAAGATGTCAAAGGTTATAGACTTCTTCAACCACATTGTAATGAAATTATTATTAAAATAGATGTTAAATTTGATGAAAATATCTTGTCCTTCGAGCCTAATTCGGTGTTTGTTCCTTCTTCGGCCTGTGAGCCATCTTCAACGTTTGTGCCTTCTATTGTTCCTATTTTGGTTTCTTCTTCAGATGATGACAGTGAGGATGAAAATAAACCTCTGCCTACTCACCTTACTCCATATGAGTCCTTTGAACCTGAACCAGCACCAATTCCATCTCCACCGCTTCCTAGATGGGTCCGTTCAACACGAGAAGCAGTTGGTGATCTTGTCGGTTATCCTTCAGATCAGCATCAGACACGTTCATAGTTCCAGCGAGCCTCTTCTCTTTTGGCTCAAGTTTCAGAGACCCATGATCCAGATACATTTGCAGAAGCTTCAGGTCATCCATATTTGGATACAACAATGAATGAAGAGTATAGTTCTTTAATGACAAACAATACTTGGGATCTTGTACCTCTTCCAAAAGGAAGAAATCTTGTCAGATGTAAATGGGTCTACATAACTAAGTATGCATCATATGGAAGTGTTGAAAGACACAAGGATTGATTAGTTGCCAAAGGATTTTCCCTAGTTGAAGGAATTAACTATAATGAAACCTTTTCCCCTATAGCCAAAATGAATTCCATATGCCTTGTTCTTGCCCTTGTTTCCTCACATAAATGGGAGGTCCATCAGATGGATGTTAAATATGCCTTCTTGCATGGAGATTTGAAAGAAGAAATCTACATGGAACAAACTCCTGGCTATGTCCATAATGAATCTAGCCTTGTTTGTCGCCTTAAGAAATCTTTGTATGGTCTTAAGCAAGCTCCTCGAGCTTGGTATGCCAAAATGGACAACTTTCTTATTGCTATTGTATTCTCTAGATGCCATTATGATCCTAATGTCTATACCAAGAAAGTAGGAAGACACCTCATAATAATTTTCCTTTATGTTGATGACCTTATCCTTATAGGTAGTGACTCAAAAATTTTAAACCATCCTTAAGAATAAATTTGAAATGATGGACTTAGGCTTTTTGCACTATTTCCTTGGCCTCCAAGTTTTGAAAACCAATGAAGGAATTTTTCTTTCCCAATATAAGTATGCTTGTGACCTTCTTCATCGCTTTCACATGGACAATTGTAAGCCAAGCCCTCCTCCCTTCCAGTCTGGAGTCAAGCTTACTGCCACCTGTACTTTCCTCGAAGTTGATGCCACCTTGTACCATCAGTTAGTTGGTGGCCTCTTATACTTGACTCATACTCATCATGATCTTTCCTTTTTTGTTGGTCTTGTTTCCCAGTATATGCAAATATCCCATGAAATCCATTGGAAAGAAACTAAAAGGATACGTCGTTGTGTCTGTGGTATAGTTCAGTTCGGGATACATTACAGTTAAAGGGGGACTCCTTTATTGGTTGGCTTCATTGATTCAGATTGGGTTGGCGACCTTGATGATCAGAAGTCTACTGCAGGTTATGTTTTCATCCTTGGTTCATGACCTATCACTTGGGCCTGTAAGAAACAACAAACTATTACACTTTCTTTAGCAGAGGCATAGTACCGAGCAGCGATAAATCCAAGTCAGGAAGCCCTATGGCTTCAATAGATTCTTTTAGATTTTGGATTCTAGCAGCAACATCCGACCAACCTTTGGTGCGACAATCAGAGTGCCATTCATCAGAAATCTCATTCATGATCAAGTTATTGAAGTGCTATTTTTCCCTACAGAAGATCAAGTTGCAGACATTTTGACAAAGTCTCTTATAGAAGCGAAGTTTTCCAAAATTTGATCTATGTTAGGAGTTTGGGAAGTTGTCATCAAGGGGGGATAGGCTCTAATGCCTCCTTCCTTCTATTTTGTCACTATTGTAAATCCTTCAATCCTATCCCAAGTTGTTCTTAAGGGGGGATGTTAAGATATTTATAAACTTAGGAGTTAGTTATGATCTACTTGGTCTAATGTGTCGTTAGGTAAAAGTGTGTTTCTTAGTGTGTGTCTTAGTGTGCATTAGTATGCATTTGTAGTTAGGAAATCCGACGGTTGTGATATGTTCCCGACATAGAGTGGTCTGACGGTTCATATTATCCTCGGAATTAAAGGCCATTGATATGTGGCTTAACATCCGATTGGTCCATGATATCTATTTAAATAGCATGGAGGGTCATTTGTCGATGATCGATTGTGAGAAACTCTCTTGTAAAATCTCTTTGTAATTTTTTTCTTTTTCATTAATAAATTGCTCCAAGTGGTCGCGTTGGTTGGGGCCGTGGATGTTTCCCTGTAGGGGTTTTACCACATCAAAACATCGTTGTGTTGATATTTGATCTAGGTGTGTGAGTGGTTACTAAAGGTGTTTGTCCTTTGTTGGAATACATGTGTTGTCAAACAAATCATATGCAAACAAAGGGAAGGGTAGTATTCCCAAGACTACTTTTTCTCCAAGTGCATCCTCTTAGCAAACAAACCCTCATGTTACTAAGGGTACTCAACATAAATATTTTTCCACCTATTTACCTTACTCTTATAAATACAACATTCTCAAGCAACTAACTACTATCAAAGTATATTCTTCTTTACTAGATATGGTCATCACCCCAGAGAAACAAAGCCATCTGAAATAATTTATGGAAGGTAAAACTTCTACCATAGCTAGTTTATCTGAAGAGTCAATGAAGAAGAATTGTACATAAATAAATTAGTTGTATATAACCTTAGGAGCTATGTAAAAAATACTCCCTTCTATGTATCAGTAAAAATAATGGATAAAATTTCCCATTGTTGTTTAATCGATGGCGGGTCAGGTCCAAATGTTATGTTAAAAATTATAATGGAAGAGTTGGGTCTATCAAGTACCAATGAGAATTCAAAGAGCACATTGTCTTATAATAGTGAGAAATAAGTCACAATTGGAGAAATCAAAGATATAACATTAGTTTTGTGTGCTCATCCATAGATTAAAACCACCTGCAACATCCAAGTTATAGATATGTCAGTTAGTAATTATTCTATCATCTTAGGAAGAGATTGGTAGGAATTAACTGGTGGGTACATTTATTTAGATGGATCACACATGTCCCTCCCTAAAAATGGAAAAAATTCTAGTGTTCTCAGGGATGGACAAATCTCTCTATATATTAAGAGTCTTCCACAACCTCATGTAAATTATATTGAGGAAGACCTAGGTGTATATTCTATTTTTCTTGAAGAAGATGATAATTATGTTTTACCCTCTTCAAAGCCTAAAGACAAAAAGTGGCACATGCACTTTGATGGTGCGTCTTCAATTTAGGGTAATGGTGTAGGTATTATATTGTACTCTCTCATAGGAAAGATAGACAATTTTTGTTATGATTAGAATTTGCTTGCACCAATAATATTACAGAGTTTGGAGCTTCGATCCTCGGTATTGAAAATGCTTTTAATATTGGCTGCTATCATCTTACTATGTTTGGGGATTTTGAATTAATTGTAAATATGGTTAGGAGAATTTAGAATCCCTCAAACAAGTTATTGAAAAGTTATACACAAGTAGTGTGGTATTTGATTTCATTTTTTTTTTCTTTTAACACCACTCAAATCAGGAGAGAAATGAATTCAATGGTTGATATGCTTGTTGTTTTTGTTGCAAACCCTTCAAAGAAATTGTTGCCTCAAAGTCTTGATTGTACATTCATGTCTTTATATCGTCCACATTGTAACATCCCACTCTGGCGCGCTTACCAAACTTATTCTTTGAGGACACTTGCTCGCAAGTGATCTGGATTTTTATGATGATAAAACTTTTTCTTTCATTATGATGCGTTAAGTTATATGACAGGATGTTTTTACTACTTTGGTGTAGACAGGTGCTGCTGACTCAGTTTTGTTGAGTGTGCAGGGTTTCGGACCTTGAGGATGCAGAGGCATCGGTGGAACTCCCTTGGACTCCGGATTGAGTTAGGGAGTGGGCTATTTGAGTTGTTTCATTTACGGTGATATTGTTTTGTTTTGATGATATGACTATTGATTTTATGATATGTCGTTGACATGATCTGACATGATGGTTGATGATGCAGGCTGACGATAGCTTGCCGACCAGACTCACATATGGAGTAAAGGGGCCACACATGAGTTCCAGAGAGATTGAGGGAGAGGTGTGGACAACAACCCTGCCACAACCTACTAGCACTCCC
>ML784924.1:756441-774643 GCA_009831015.1 Picea engelmannii
TGAGACCTTAAATGGTTAAAATCGATGGGAACCTGGGCTTGAGCGTTGATTATGTGTCTTGGAGGTCCTAACCTTGCAGGGTAGGACGGGCGGGTGGTCAGTTTTACTTTTGTCGTGGTTGCATCTTGTTGGTCATCGAGTGGTGACGTAGAGTCACGTGTGTTGTTACTTCTACACGCGCGCACACACCTTAAACACACACAAAAAAAATTGCACCTGTTACGAGAACGGTTGTCGTAACGAATAGGTTCGTTACACACATTTTCCAAATAATGTAGAATCATGGAAAGTCTTTCCCGATGAAGAAAATATCTATGATTTTTTGCAGAATGATCCCATTAAAATAAAGGAAATTGTATCTTTGGAAGATGATAAATTTCGTAAAGGAACGACTCCTATAGAAATCTCATTCTCTTCAAGTGATGTTGGTTATAAAAAAAAAACATATAAGAAGAGGAGTAAAAAATAAATATCGGTGATACCATTTCTCTGAATATTGGAACTCATGATAATCCAAAGACTTTAAAAATTGGAGCCCAATGTTCAGAAGAAGAAAAATAGAAATTCATGGAGTTATTCCATGAATTTAAAGATGTATTTTCCTGTTCATATGAGGATCTTAGTGGTTTTGATCTTAATATCATACAAAACACTATTCCTATCAAGGAATAAGTGAAACCAGTCAGGCAAAGGCAAAGACCTATCAATCATGCCTTAGAAGCTTCAATAAGAAAGGAAGTTGAGAAATTAATCAATTCTCACATTATTTTCCTTGTAAAACATTCTCAGTGGGTGTCTAATCTTGTCCTAGTACGAAAGAAAAATGGTGATGCTAGATTATGTGTTGATTTTTGTGCTTTGATTCAGGCAAGTGTAAAAGACAATTTTCCTCTTTCAAACATGGAATTAATTTTACAGCAAGTGGCAAGGTCACAAATGATGTCCCTTTGTGATGGTTTTTTAGGTTATAATTAGATCAATGTTAGAAGGTCAGATAAATACAAAACCACATTTACTACTCGTTAGGGCACCTTTGCATATGAAAGAATTCCATATGGTCTAATAAATGCAAGTTTTACATTTTATAGGGCTATACAAATAGCCTTTGATGATATTATCAATAATATTATTCAAGTTTATCTCGATGATTTGACTGTTTATTCCCGGAACTGATAAGATCATTTTGATCATCTTAAAAAAGTTTTCTTATGATGCAGAAAGTTTGGAATGTCATTGAATCCTACAAAGTCAATATTTGGTATTTGTTCTTGTTCATATAGTTTATGATTCAAGAATTATTATTGATCTCGAGAGGTTTATCGCTATTCAAAATATTCAAGCTCCTACTTCTAAAAAGGATATTCAATCCTTCATGGGTAAAATCAATTTCATTAGAAGTTTTATTCCTGATTTTGGTAGAATGGTTAAACCAATTCATAATATGCTTAAGCAAGATTGATCATTCTCATGGAATGAATATACCAAACAATCTTTTGTAGAAGTCAATAAATCTATCAGTTCTGCATTGGTTTTGGTAAAAATGAACTTTAAAAAATATTTTGTTATCCGTACTAATCTTGCTGAAGAGGCAATATCTTCTATCCTTCTTCAGAAAGATGATCAAAATAATGACTAGCCTACAACTTACTTGAAAAACATACATATTCTCTTGTAAAATCTATTGAGAAATTTCACGATTATATCTTAGGCAAGCACATGCAGGTAAAAGTCCCTTTTCCTGCTGTGAAGTTTTTGCTTTCTCAAACTCATCTTTCAAGGAAATTTTCACATTGGATTGCCAAAATAAAACACGATTTCACGATAACTACTTCTCACATGATCAAGGGATGAGATACAAACTTACACTTGGATCAACATATTGAACCAAGTTTTACTTTTGAAAATGATAAGGATGCTTTGTCTGCACTTTTTCTGGTTGAACATGGAAATATTGAGTTAGAAGAACATCCTTGGTACAAGGACATTATTTATTATTTACAATTTCAAAAATGTCCTAAATATACTGAAATTTATCAATGTGGGAGGATTCATCTTGAAGCCTCTAAATATCTAATCTTAGGTACTTCCCTTTTCCGTGAAATTGTTGATGGATTGTTGTTACATTGCGTAGAAAATACAACAACCCCAAAAAAATTGAAACAAATTCATGCATTAGTAGATTCGTGCATTCATATTGGTGGTCATTTTGCTTCAAAATCCACTGCATTTAAATTTTTAAGAACCAGATATTACTAGCCTTCAATTTTTAAAGATTCTTACAAATTTACACAAGCTTGTAATGAATGTCAAAAGTTTTCAGGTAAAGAAAAGTTTTATGCTATGCCTTTACAACTAGTGCTCCCTGATTTTCCTTTCTCAAAGTGGGGATTAGATTTCATCGATCCAATTAATCCTCCATGCTCTGTTGGACATACTTTTATTCTTATAAAAACAGACTACTTCACAAAGTGTACTGAAGATGTACCACTCAAGCATGCACAGGATGAATAGGTAATCACTTTCTTGGAATCTAATGTATTTTGTCATTTTGGTCTTCCCATAGAAATAATTTCTGATAATGGACCAGATTTTATTTCTGCAAAATTTATCCCATTTCTTAATAGATTTGGGTTGAATCATTCTACTTCATCCACTTACTATTCACAAGGAAATGGGCAAGTTGAGTCCACAAACAAAAATCTGATTAAGATTCTTAAGAAGATGATAAATGAAAAACCCCATCAGTGGCACACACTACTCACCTATGCACTTTGGGAAAACAAAACTACCACCAAGAATGGTACTGGACATACCCCCTTTCACTTGTTATATGGCCAAGAAGCTATTATGCCCATTGAACTTGAGTTAACCTCCCTCATATTAGCATTGCAACCTGAAGAATTGAATTCTAGAAACATCCCTCAGAGGATAAATTACTTGTTGGCTCTTGAAGAAAAAAGGAGTCATGCTCTCGAAAATCTCAAAAAGAGACAACAATCTGTCAAAAAGTATTTTGAAAAGAAAGCAAAATCAACAACTTTTATAGCTGATGAAAAAGCATTGCTTTGAGATTTTATTCATGCGAATAGAGGTATGCATTCCAAATTTCATAAGATTTGGTTGGGTCCTTACATAATCACCTTTGTTATTGGTAATAATTCTTATTTGTTGAAAGACTTGGATGGAAAATTATTTTCTTATATGACTAATGGTTCACATATGAAACACTATGTTGAACTTGGTTGATTTTACAATCTTCAGTGTTTCCTGTATATATTTCAATTTTATGCTTGTATAACTTTGTTGCTTTTTTTGCTTTTAGATTTATTTTTTGTTGTTTGGGTTTGCACTTTTTTAGTCAAACTGGATCAATTGTAGTTGATGGTCTAATTTTTATTTGCAAATTTTTCCTTAATCTGTTATAAAACAACAACAAAGTTGAATGAGTGGCTTTTGGTTCGCAACACTACTTATGTATCTCTTGTTGTACCTATAGATTTCTTGTTTCAACTTGATGATTTTAGTTGTTCCCTCTTTCTTCTTTCAAATTATTCCCTCCATGAGTGAATCATTTCAAGAGCACATCAGAATTTTTTTTACAAAATCTTTGAGAAAAAGAAGACACCAACAAAATTAACTTTTATCTTCAAAACAATAACTAGAAAATTTTGAGTTCTAAGTCTGTTATAAGTAGACTTCCCTTTGGAATCATCATATGTTAACTCAAATTTTCATCACCCATACAAAAATATGGAAAATTATTGTAAAGCCTATGATTATTTATACTATATAGCTAATAAGTGGGGTCCCCAAAGAGAAAATACAAAAAAATGGTTTTCTAAAGCTTTTCCTCAGCATGATATGTTTTCTCCTCTTGAATAATTGGTTCATGGTTATTTTGGTCATGCGTATGGTTAATATTGAAAGATTTACCTACACAAATGTAAACAAATATTTAATATCATAATGGTTTTGATTATTTCCATAAGAATTATTGTTCAAAATATTCAAAGGTAAATGCAAATGAGCAACACATGTATAAAAGCATTTAGTCATGCAAGCATTACACACCACAATATCTCTATCTATAATATTGGAAGTTACATATTATGATGGTTGTTAAGGATCACTTGTGTTATTAGCTCTTACTCGATGTATGAGCATCATTAAGTGTCACACTTTTATCTTGGTCTTTGGTTGCATAGAAGCAAAGTATTGGTTCTACCATTATAACACTCTACTTAAAACTCATATTTTGAACATAGCTTGGCTTAAAGGTTTAATTGACAACTCATATGTGATTCACATTGGTTATTATGGAATCAAAACTTTGGGTTATGATCGAAATTTTATATTGAAACAATACAAGTGAAAGAATCATATACAAGGATCCTGAAACATGATATATGTAGTTGTTATATGGTTCATAGCTAACATTTGTAGCTTGCATATATTATAACTTTGTCGTTATATTGCATATGATAAAGTGTTGGGTGCATTGAAATATATTCCATGTGGTATAATGTTATGATATGATTTACTGTGAAGTAATGAGCAGCGAGCTTGAGGTTTATTTGATTTGATACTATGGAAAGTCCACATGCTATGAAGGTTTTGGATCGATGACATGGAATTCATGTTAATGGAATGTTTGGTTGGTAACGTCATCGAGCTAACCATGCATTGAAGGTGGAAGGATGTGGGAATTAACCCCAAAGTCACGTGCTCTATCACCCTCGTATCACCTTGGATTCTAGTCATTTGTGTTGTTGGAAGTTGAGGAATGAGCTTTGAGCTATGTCAACCCAAACCCTTGTACCTGGAATTTTTGGTAACGAACTTGGCTTTCAAGACTGGTTTAAAAGACGTCATTGTGCAATGTATTAGTTACTAGTTTGTTTTACATCTTAGACAATGCATTTATTTGATTAGATTCAGATCTAGTTACATGAATTGTGTGCACGAATATCCTCTCTTTCCCTTCTCTGTTGTTTCTTGAAAGAGAAAATGAAAAATATAATTCCTTACAAAAGATTGATAACATTCTTGGTTTTTTCCTCCATACTCACACTTTCCATATCATTTTATAATGAAAAGAAGAAGTTTTTGGCAGTCCATGTTTACATATTATTGAGATTCAAACTAGAACTCTCTTTATATGTTTAGTTCTTTGGTCATTCTAGGACTACCCATTTCTTTATATAGTTATGGAAATCTTGGTGTTGTTTGTTTGTGCTCAGGTTTTGTTATAAAGGATAACCATTTGTTCCATATGGGTTAGACTTAAATGGCATATATGAACCTGGAAGTGTCCATGGTTTCAATTTTTAGCTCTGCATAATGTTTTTGTTTTTCCTATAAAAGTTTTAATACAAAATTGAACCCACTAACTTAAATTTTTTTGGGTTCCACCCACAATTTTGTTCTGATAAAAGTCATATTTTTTACAATGGTTGTGATTATTATGAGGTCTGGAACCAGTGATCGATTTTAGTTCTTAATTTTTGTATATATTCAAAAATTTTAGCACTCGACCTTGCTCCTTGACTTATTAGGTTTGATAGAAGTGGCGTGTTCATAGAACCCTAATCTGGTAATGAACTTTAAAGCTCCAAACGTAGATTGTTTGATCCACATCCCCTCATTCCTTTCATTTTCAATGGCCAACATCTCGTGGTATATAATTGCAAGTATTTTTAAAAGAGTTTACTTGTTGACAACTCCATCCTTAGTCTGGAGTCAAATATTGAAATTGTGGGTTTCAAAGCCATTTTCTATTAACAATAGATTATGAGATTTGAATCGAGGTTTTTCAAACTCATATACTTGCTTTCATTACCAGTGGAGTTGTGGTTTTTCTTATGACTTACCACGATCTATTGAGGTTTTGGTTGATAGATATTTTTAGTTAAAAGTGATATGGTCAATTTTTGTTTAAGCATCAGTAATATTTTTCCTCCATTGTTAGTTGATGACAACATTTTGGATGTGTTATAAGGTTTATAATTGGTTATAATAGGGCTATCATGAATTTTGAACTATGAATAAAGGATGATCGAAATGGAATTATATTTGTATTCGAAACATATGGCAAAAGATCTCAGTTTTATTAAGGTGTTTTATGGCTCTAATACTTAAAATTTCTTGTAATAAGTATGAATGAGGTTTATAAATGGCTAAGATGAGCATATATGGGACTAATACTATTAGTTTTCATATAATGATCCATATTTTGATTAAAAGAAGTGATCAAAGGCACAAGGATTATTACATAGATTCATCGTCACTTCATTAATTTCACTTTACACAAACTATTCCCTCAAGTCCCATTCATATTATCTCATGTTCTCACATATGCCATATCTATTTAATTAAGATGAAATATATTGCATCATAAACGAGATAGTTTACATGTACAATAAAAAAAGCAAGATTGTATTACAACGATTATGAATGATATGAGTTAGATACATTTCTGGGATGGTTGTTTTGTTTTGATTGAATCATAAAACAATAGAGACAATTTTGGTTGACGACTTGGTGAAATTGAAGTTCATTAAAAGAAAGCCATATATTTATTATATAGATATAGTTTCTCTCATCAATCTCACTTTTCATAAGTTATTTCCTAAATTCCCTATCATTAATTTCCTTTCTCCATTTCAGTCCTATCTAAATAATTAAATAATATGCATAAGAGAAAAATACAATTGATATGGACAACATGATAAAATAACAGAGTCTAAGGATACAAAAGGATTCGTAATTTATTTTGGTTGATTGGTAAACACTTGTTGATATATTTTGAAGTAATATGGGAAATATTATTTATAGAAGTAATGATCAACATGCATGTTTTGCAGACTTGAGTGTTGTTTATTGGATGTGGTTGATGGATGATGTATTTATGTCCATGTTACATTTTCCCTTTTCATATCCCATTTGTGTTGCACGATTGTGTTATGTCATAGCCAATCTAATCATAATGACAAATGGAATTTGATGTCTTATCTTAATGTTATTTTATACTTGTACTAATTGAACTATCATGATATAGATGAGATTCTTTAGTAAAGGTAACAAAAGAGGAGGAAATAGAGGAAGAAGAGGTTGAGGGCCTAACACCTTTTGGTAGCCTAAGGGGCATAAAAAAATAAGGTTCCCTATTCCTTTTGATAATGACTATGAGGAATTCCAACAGTTGATCCAAAGAGGGCACTTGAACCTTGGTGATCGGTCGGCCTTGCCACAACCCCAATTATCCCCAAATAATATCTTTCATCCTCACTCTGGTATTGTGAATATCCTTGAGTCTCATGTGCAGACTAATATTGATTGATGGGGTAATTTACGTACCAATCCTTCTTTTGGTGCCAATCTGTGTTCTATGCCTCCCCCTCCTCCACCAGTTCATACTATTGTTGCTAGTGCATCTTTTCCTTTACCTTTAGTTCATTTAGTATTACCTGTCCCCACAACTATTGTTACACATGAGTCAATGCCTCTTCCTCCTCCTTCACCAAAAGATCACAAAACCACACCACATGGCTCTCAAATTGATAAAGGTAAGCAACATGTTACTTCTACCAGCATTGCCAAATCCTCTTCCTCTCCTCAGTCAAGGATAAAATCAACAAGCAGTGGAAAAATAAGTTTACATGAAGTGCATCCTGAAATTGCCCAACTTGAAGAAATGAAGTCCCAATATGAGGACTTTATTAAGAAATGAGATGAGTTTTTCAATAAAATGTTTCCTGAATTGTTTTAATTATGTTTGGACTAATTTTGACTATAACACTATTTGAGGATAGATAACAGAACCATGATATTTTATTTTGAAAACTTTTAAATATAATGTTATTTTTATGGGAGACACAAGTGTTTTATGACATGGTGTTTGAGATGCATGTTTTTGGTATGTTATATGATGTTGATATATTTTATATTTGATTGATTATATGATGGAGTGACAAGGAAAATCTATTTATTATTTTTGAAATAAATAGATTCATAAATAGAGGGGGACCCCACCTATTTATTTATTAATTATCCTTATCAATAAATTTAGTGTCATATTTATTAACTAAAGTTATTTAACTTTAGTAACTAAAAATGGTTCAACTACTTGAGGAACTACCTTTTAGAGAATAAAAGGAAGAACCAAAGGACAAAGAAGATATGAGGAATTAGAGAGAAACACTTCTGATAAGGTTTTCTCTTGTTTCATATTGAGATTTCTGAATTTCATCCTTTCATTTTCTAAGTTTCTTAAAAGGAATAATTAATCCTCTTGTTGACAACGAGATCTTTCTAAAGGTGGAAAAGAAGAAAGTACTAGGAAGAATTGATATTTGACATTCTTCATAAGGTCATTCATTTCTCTTAGTAGTCTATGTGGTTTTATTAAAATATCTAAATTAGTTTTCAGTTCTGATTAAGATTATTTTGTAGAGTCAATACTTGGTGGGCTTGTGACTTGGTTGATCCAGTGTATTCAGTCTTGGTCATTTTCTTTCAGACACTAGTTGTCTTTGTATGATGTTTAATTCCATATTAGAATTCTAAGTTTGGTCTTGGTCCTCACCCTCACAGGGGTTTGAAAAGAGACATTCTAGATGTAACTCAGAAATTTGTTTATTAATAAAATTTGGTTATTCTCAATTGAGGATTGTATTTCTGATTTCATATTGTTATATTTTTTATTTCATTCATTTTAAACTTTTACAAGCATTTATATATAAACTTTTTCATTTTTTTAAGCATAAACACATAAATTTATAATAGCATCAGGTCCAAGAACATATTTCTTGAGAGTTGATTGATATTTTTGCATAGGCTATAAACCCAAGGTAACATTCCCACCTGTCTTACCTTAGCCTGGTAAGATTAAAAAATGATTGAGTGAGGACCTTACATTCCTCACCTCAACAAAATACAAAGGAGCAACCAAAAAGAGGTTTCTCCTCCCTTTCTGCAATATATACATTCTTTATTCCCTTTGGTGTTCCCATTCCCTCACTTCAAGGGTATGCTAGGATAGAGTGGTTTATATGAGTTGAGCTATCATGTGATCTTTGATAGAAATTGTCTAAATAATTTAAACAATATTCTCCTTTGTTATCGCTTCTCAACATTTTCAACTTCTTCCCCGTATGTCTCTCAACACATGCTTTGAACCTCTTGAAAATGCTAAAAATTTCAAGTTTCTTTTTTCATGTAGTGCACCCACATCTTCCTTAAGAAATTGTAAGTAAAAGTAATGAAACACATAGATCCTCCAATTCAGGATACTTAAATTGACCCATGCATATCACCATGCACTAGGTGTATAATTTCTTAAATTGTTTATTCATTCATAGCATACTTCACATCGTGTTGATTCCCTTAGACACAACTTTGGCAAAAACAAAATGACACTAGAATAGCTCCTCCAATCCCTGCATCATATTCTATAAGGTTAAATATCGCCTAGAGATTTTCACCAAGATGTGTCATTTTTTAGTGCCAAAGAGTTAAATTATCATTGGATTGGCTCTTGTTGGTTGCACTTTCACTTGCTCTACTACCATCATTGCTACTAACTCTTTCACTAGCTCTCCCACTAGCTACTATGGTTGAATTGTTACCACTAGAGATAAAGATGATTGAAAATTGTGTCCAAGTTACATAGAGTTCCTACATGCATGAATTTTCCCTAAATGAAACCATCTCAAACCATTAAAAAATGTTCCATGGTGAAATTCACCATCACCCTTTTATCAACCCTCTTGCTAACAAAAAATAGATTCTACAACAAACCTCTTGGTTCGTCCATATCTTATCTGAACTATCATCCATATATGAACAATAATTTAATAAATAGGTTATCACCTAGGAGGACTTCCTTGTCATTATATGCATCATATTTGAATAACTGATACTTATGAGGAGTCATGTGAAATGAGGCTTCAAAATTATCAACCAACACTCATCGTTAGTTTGTAAGAACAATGATTTGAGATGCATGTCATCTCGACATTCAACATGTTCAAACCTCTAAGATATCACTTAGTTACTCATTTCTCCTCCTTAATGATTAAATTTTCCTTTGTCCCTAATTTGCAACCTATCTGAAAACTGCCTCTTCCTACCACACTTCTAGCAAATTGTCTTGTTCAACTTCTTCTTTCTTTTACAACGGTGTTGTATTGACTTCCCACATGAGCTTATAGGCTTTGAAATTCCCTCACTTAACGTATGTTGAGAATAGTTTCTTGAACCACCTATGGAAACATGGATTTATTATCATGGTGTCATTTATCAGAGTTTATTCAAGTTTCTTTATGCAATATTGACTTCTTTCAATTTTAATGTGGCATTTGTTTTGTTGCAAATTGCAATCACCATATTTTCCACAAATCTTATAACTTGTAGAGCATAGTAATGCAATGGTCCTCCTTTGTCAAGTTCATTTCCACTATAGAGAATTGGCTTACTATAGTGTTGAAAGGATTCAATCAATTAATTTTTTTTTTTCAATTGATTAATGATGTTATTTCCTTTGCATATCCTAAGGAGCTATAACATTTAATGAAAGGCACACTATTTATCAATAATTTTGTTTTTGGCAATGACTCAAACCTATACCATATTTGTTTTGTTGTCTAAGAACAATACAAAGTCTAAAAGATTACCTTGATTGAGATACATGTTTTTTGAACCAATATCAATTAATCCTCATTAGTCATGCATGAGGTTTCATCCCTCATACAACCCACTCATGTTTTTCAACCAAAACATCCTTCACATATAGTTCATATATGATTTCCACAAATTCAAGTTTTGATTATTAATCTTTTATTTGTTTCCTTATTGAGGATGATGCCATATTTTTTACAAATATCTAAAATGACTCCAATGAGAACAACACATCATGATGATCTTTATTGCTATATTCTAATTTATTAATCTATAGTGGTTAGTTTCCCCTCATTTCAAGGATGGTACCCAAGGTAAATCAAATGGAATCAAACATGGGTGAGGAGGATAACAATCATTCCTCTTAACCACCCAAGCTAAACCCAACTAACATTAAATATATATATATATAAATATAAGATCATTAATAATACTTACTACAAAACAGGATCTAGTTATGAAAAAATCTAATGCACAATCAAACCAACCAAAAACTCAAGCATTCAAAACAATATAGTAAAAACATATGAAACCCTGAAACTTAGGAAAATTATATGATAGCATAGGAAATGATAAGAACATTCTCTAATTTATTCACTTTAAGCAAGATATAATATAAGTGATTCTAGCCACTATCACATCAAATAATAATAACAATAGTAAGTACATCTCTAATTAGGAATTTTAGATATCAATGTATAAGGGGCTCCAATGTTTAGAGGTGGATTAGTTGTCTAGATCTAGAAGATGAGATCCATAGACCTTTATGGCAACAAAGTAAAATATTGTTTAAGATGTTCATTTATTATGCAGAGATAAAGGAAATTGTTACAATTTTTTATAAAGGAAATTGTTACAATTTTTTTAAATAAGTAATGGAAATTATACAATTTTTTAATTTGGAAAAAATATTTTTAATCAAATTAATAATTTTTTAATAAATAGTCTTGAAGGTTAGTTCAATTAGTTGAACCATCTGTCCAAAGCATGTTGTCGATGAGGAGACCATAATTCATAGTTTAAGTCTAGTTGAACCCCTCGAGGTTACTAACCACTATTGTGGATGGTGGTCGAGTCTCTCTCCATCCCAATATTTCACAAAAGAGAAGGAAATATTACTAGGTTTTCCTTGGAAAAAAAGTGAATATTGTATCATGGTAAAACAAATAATAAAGATGGTTATGTGTTAATTTATTTATGAAGTTCAATTTTTCTAAGGTGTATTTTTGTGATTAAAACTACATGCAGGAAGTTTTGAATTATACCCCAACCATGATTAGTCAAATATGAATTTCACAATATTCAAAAACATAAAATTTATTTTTTATATTCTAACTATTGAGAATGTTGTGATTTACTTATCCAAAAACCAAGCACACCTACTAGAGTTGTGATTTACCAATCCTAAGAAAGTGTTATATGCATGCATGTAGGTAATAAGACTGGTCTATTAGTGTATCACACGTCCCTCTTCCAATTACGATTCTGAAACTGAAATTCCGCAGAGTTTGATGTTGTAAATGGCTTTTTTAAGGTTAAATCTGATATTGTAAATGGATTTTTAGGTTTCTATAATAAGGCTTGATGACTGCTAAAGATGACACCTTCAATTATGATTGTTTTGACTGATTTCATATAAGCTTTATTGATTTTCTTAATTTTCATGGATGTTAATTAAATCTTTCATCCTTACACTTAAATCATAATTTCAATTAAAAGAAGTATGGTGTTTACAACATTATCTATGAAATTGTAGTCGATAAGATAATTGAGTCTGAGGTAGTTAAAGGTAGTTGAGGATGAGATCTTTGGTAGTTTAAGGTAGTTAAAGATACTCAAAGTTGATATCTTTGGCTACAATTTTCTCATCGATTTGATATGAATTCTTGTATTTTGTAGATTTTCATGGTGCATGTTTTTTTGGGGGCATATTTTAATAATATATGTTGACATTTTCTCAGAAGATTAGAGCTCTATCATGCATATTAAGTGATCACATATTTCTTAAAAAAGTTTCCCTTCATTCTTTAGGATTCCACTTCAATAGTTCTATTTGAGGTAGATGTACACTTATCTTTCTCACCCTTTAATTTATCACTTTTTTCCACGCCATCCCTACTACAATGCACATTTCCCTCAATCCTTCATAGTACATGCCTTAGGAAGATAATAAAAAAAATTGAGAGTTCCCAATAATTTTCCTTGCCCATCTCTAGAATTATAGTAGTCTCTTGAAGGAAAACATTTTTCCTCATCCTACAATTAACATGACACGTTATGAAAAAATAAGACCCTTTCTATTAAATTTAATCCATACATTTTACATTTCACTATATTGGATTGGTTTTCCTACTCATCCTATGAAATTCCTTTTGTTTGTTCATTATTATAGAGTAGCTTTACATTCATAAATGGGCTATGAAGAGACAAATTTCACAAGGTACATGGGAATGCAGTCTTGCAATAAGCCATGGACTATGTTTATGGATCTGGTATTTATTATAAATCCATCCAACTAAATGGGTCATGCTTGTTGGGTTTATCTTGACTTGGTTATTCATGGGTTTACTATTGGTAGCTTACGAGCCTATTGTATTTGCATGATACAAAGCCTATTTAAAAGCTTGAAGAACTCCATTTTAAATTTCTTTAAATGTCTTGGTGTTTGGTTAGCTTGGCCAAGGAAATAATAGTTATCTATTTGTTTTCTATTTTTCGTGGGTAAGAATTTCCAGAGTAAATATTGGTTCTATGTGTTTATTTGTGTTTCTTGTGACTATCTCTTGGGTGTTTCCTTGATGCTAGATCAGATCTAGGTAAACTGGAATTCTCTCACAAGGGTGTTATGATATTGGGATCCATCAAGGGAGAGAATATGCCATTGTTTGTAAGTGGAGAATTAGCATCTAAGCATACATAGGCCAAGTTAATGGAATCATATGGAGGTGGAATGAAATGGATAATAAGTTTGTTGGCACACTGACAATTTGTAATTTCATCACATGTAAATGAGCATATGGTTGTAAAAACTATTTTGGCATGCATACCCTTGGTTTGATGAATCATGAGAGTAGAGTTTGATGTAGACCTAGGTGATAAGGGGCATGTTATATTCCTACATACTCAATTAATAAACTTTGAGGGGGGTAGGTGGTTATCCCAAGTCAAGTTTAAAGGGGGGAATGTTGCATTAATCTTGACTTGACCATTGATGGGTTTACGATTGATGGCCTACAAGCCCATGGTATTTACATGTGATGAATCCTATTTAAAGGTTTGAAGAACTCCATTATAAAACACTTTAATCATACTAGTGTTTGGTAGGCTTGGCCAAGGAAATAACAAATATCTATTTGGGTGCTGGTTTTGTTGGGTAAGATTTTCTAGGGTAAACATTGGCTCTACGTGCTTCTTTGTGTGTCATGTGCCTATCTCGTTGTGTTGTTTCTCCCTCTTAGTTTTAACATTATGCAATTGTAAAACCCACCATAGTGAGACAAGTAACATCAAAAATGACAAAGAAATTAAAAAATGAACAAGATATTTTTACCTTAGAAGCCCTTTACCAGGAAAACCAACTTTCAAATATATATCTCCATTCACCTTGGCCAATGTGTCTAAGCCAACCAAAGAACAAGCCACTCAAGATATTTGACAACGGATTTATTCAAACCTTTAAATGGATTTCATCACATACTAATACCATGGGTTACTAGTAATAAAATGGGCCCATAAATTGTGAATGATAAACCAATCATTGATTTGTATCAAGATTATCATAACTATTCTAATTTCAAGATTAATCCAACATTCCCCCTTTTAAACTTGACTTGGGGTAACCATTTACCCCCCAAAGTTTATTAATTGGATATCCATGAATACAACATGCCCCCTATCACCTAGGTCTATGTCTAGACTTTACACCAGTGATTCACCAAACCAAGTGCATGCATGCCAAAACAGTTCTTAGCCATATGCCCATTTACATGTGATTAACTTACAACTCCAAAATAAATGCTTACAATTGCATGCAATGCTCGAAGAATCTGTATGTTTATTACATGCATACCATCTACTCTCTCCATGACTCCCAACATCAAACAACTCTTGCTAGAGATTCCAGTGTTGTCTTGCTTTGATACCAAATTTAAAACCCAACATAACAAGAAAAGTAACATCAACAATCACAAAGTGCACAATATATTTTTGTTTTGGAAGCCCTTTACTGGGAAAATCATCTTTCAAATATATATCTTCATGCACCTTGGCCAAGTTGGCCAAAGAACATGTCACTCAAGGCATTTCACAATGGATTTCTCCAAGCCTTTAAATAGACTTCATTACCTGATAATACCATGGAAAAACACCATGTGTTACCCAATACCATGGGCCCATAAACTATGAATGGTAAACCCATAATTGATTGTATAAAGGTTATCCTAACTACTCTATGATCAAGATTAACCCATCAATGTTATTCACCCAACACAATGGTCACTCATGCTTCTTATCCCTTCAACAACTATAGACAAAATATCAAAAATACTAGTGGAACCTATGATTTTGGAGGAATTGCTATGTTGATTGCCATGGACCCCAAGTAAGTAGGGGTTTCCATTTGATTCAATGATTTTTTTATAGTTTTATTTTTTCAAATGAAAAAAGTAAAATCACCCACAATATTATATTTTCATGTTGTATTTGCCCCCTTTTCCCCTTTTCGTTGTAAGTACTTTAAGAAACATGCCTTGAGGAAATGCACCTAGTGTCAAACCTTTGAAAATCATGCTATTTGGATGGTACATACATCAGAAATAATGGAATTTGGGTGGATTATAAATCCTTTGAGTTAAAACCATATGATATTTAATTATGTTCTACATTTTTTCATTGCTTAAAACTATGAAGAAAACTAGAATTGTCTATTCCTCCTTGTACTTGACATCTTGTAGATTTCAAGTGATAAGTGCATTGCAGTAATGGTAACTTTCTTACATAATATATATTTCAATTGAAGATGTTGAGAAAAGACCATCCCAAGAGAAGAAACCTCTGCAAAACCAAAGAAACCTTCAACAAGAGAGAAAATGGTGTGTTTATAAGATCTATTGTATATAAATATAAGATTATGCCCTCTATTTATAATAAATCGAGAGGAGCCCAAATTTTAAGAAGGATGGTTGGCTAGTATGCCAACTATATGCTAACTAGGAAAATAATTACTTGCCTACATGAGCTTACAACTATGGATAGTTTTCTTACAATGGTCTACTAACAATCCCCTTAAGTGAAACAGAGGGAAAAAAACAAAAACAAGAGAAAAATGTGTCCCAACAATGAGGCATGCTAAGGTACCCAAGTACAAACTCTCATAAGTGGAGAAAATGAGAAAAACCTATAGGAAAAAAACTCCTCCCCAAAAGCATGTATTAAGTGAAACATAGGGAAAAAACAAAAACGAGAGAAAATGGGTCCCAACAATGAGGCATGCTAAGGTACCCAAGTACAAACTCTCATAAGTGGAGAAAATGAGAAAAAACTATAGGAAAAAAACTCCTCCCCAAAAGCATGTAAACAACATTAAAAACATGTAAAGGGAGGACTAAAGAGGACCCCCCAACAATAACTCCCTTCATTCCAAGCCATTAGAGAAATTTTGAGGTCTAAAATGGGCCTCATAAGGAAAATAATAAAATAGGAATTATGAACTTTCAAAGGGAAAGAAAGAAAACTAATTTATTTTAATCGTATTTTTTACTCATCTCCTTACAGGTTTACTCAAATTTCAAGTGTAGGAACTTGTTGGATGCAGGATTAAATTCTATATCCAATGAGCACCCACTTTTTATACATTTGATAGACCCACATAGATACAAATTGGAAATACATGAAAAATGTGTTTCTTGAGATAAATTAGAAAAAAACATGTTTTTTCATGTATTTCAAATTCATCTCAAGAAACATATTTTTGCATGTTTTCCAATTATCTCATTGTGGGTCTCTAAAAAGTATACAGAGTGGGTACTCATTGGATGCATAATTTAATCATGCTTCCAACAAGTGCCTACACTTGAATGTTGAGTAAACGTGTGAGGAGATAATTTGAAAATACAATTAAAATAAGTTGTTTTATTTCTTTCTCCCCAAAACCATTTACCCTTATGGTTGACATCATCATATTGAATCCTATTGGTTCTTTTAAAGTTGATGTTCATAGCACATTTGTTTTTTTTTAGGCCCATTTTTTACCTCAATATTTCTCTAATGATCAATTGTTTAATGTTCCATAGTAGAGCAGAGCATTAGCAGTGGGATATTGAATTAGAAAAAAGGAAGTAGAAGATCCTATAGCAAACATATAGACCATGATGTCCATGCTAATTTTTGATACTGAGAGGGGGGTGAATCAGTATCAAGTACAATTTAAAACCTTTTTCAAATTATACTTAAACTATTCAACTATATCCAATGTGCAATTAACAATAGTATAAGAGTTACACCAATACACCACAATACACCATGCAAAATATATGAGAAATAATCAATAGTTATTGTTCAAGGGAAGTAATGACTTCCAAAGGTAGCTACAGCTTCCAAATGTAAAGGGAGGGATAAACCTCCAAGAGGAAGATACAATCCTCCAATATCAAGAGAGAGTTGAACTCTCCATCCTTGCTCCTTCCTTCCACCCAAGAATATATGAGAGATAATAAAACTTTACCTTAAATCATCACCATCAACCAATCATCACATAGAACCTGATAATGCTTCCTGAGACTTCTTCAATTTTTGCAATTATTCAATTCTTAGAGTACTCTGATCCTGTATATAATATTACTCAATGTATTCTCTGAAAATCCTCCAAGTTTCACTCCTTGAACCCTCCCCAAAAACAATTTATAGAAAGAATGGTAGACTTTATTCAATTCTGGTCTATTCAGGAGACCGAACTTGTACATAATGCCCCACGCTCAATATTTAACATCCGATTCTGAAATTAGCACACAAGAAACTACAGTCCGTACTCTTTCCAATTAAATTTGGCCCACATCATTTGGATTCTCGATGAAGAAGTTATGGTTGTTTTACCCGGAACACATGTTTATTGACTAGCTTCAGGACTGGTCACAAACCCTATATTCCACAGAGTGTATCTCCATAATTATAGAGAATCAAGAGCTGAAATTTTTACCAGAGGTACCTTGATATGTCTTATCAATAACATAGAGATTTCACCATATGAATCGTTCTAGAAAACAAGTTATAGAAAGAATGGTAAGATGACCTGAAAATAACATACCTTAGAACACATCACCAAAAGACTTCATCCTCCCTTGAAATCCGGCCTTCTTTACTTCTTATTTCCTATGAAATTCAACTTTTATAAAAATGAATGTATAATGATGTTTATTTATACCATTTATGTCACTTCATTTTAACATTAGGGCCGACCTGACACTTTCTTATTTTGTAATTCTTTTCTTTAATTATCTTTAGGGCCTACATGTACTTCCTTCTTCAATTC